>JASANZ010002158.1:0-57396 GCA_030849805.1 Sergeia podlipaevii
ACCTTGCTGTACTTGGTCATGCAGTAGTTGAGGCGCTCCTCATACTGCCTCTTGGCATCGGTGATGGAAGGCATTCTCGAAAAACAAAGGAACTTTTGATTTTTTTTAATATGAGAAAGAAAAAAAATGTATATGAGATAAATAAGAGTGGTGACAGAAAATAAATAGAGTAAAAAAAGTTGAAGACGGATGTATTATTCAGGTGCTGCTTACACAAATTTACCCTTCATCAGAGATACCGTTCCTACTCGTTTGTACAAGTTTTGAGCATCATGTCATGTATTGTTTTCCTTCTTGCAGCCTGTACTATACACACTTTTAAAAAATTGAATTATTATTTTTTTTCTTCTGATATATGTATTCTTGCACGTTTGTTCTTTTTCCTTTTCGTTCAATTAGTAGACATTGAGCAGAAAAGCGATAACATATATATATATACATATATACATATACACGGTCGTTCATTTTTTTTTTCCCTCTCCCTACCACCATCACATTTGACTTACGTCTCACATCACGCAAGAAAAAAAAAAGAAAAAACTTGATTTTGAGGGAAGAAAAAAGAAAGCGTATACGCGGGTAAAGTGAGACAAAAGGAAGAAAGAGACCTTTCCCTTTGTGTGTGGTCTCTGACCACTTGGGGTAATCGCACACACCTCCCTAATACTATGGAGCACATCTCAGGCTGCGCGTGTGCACGCTATCCAGCGACCTGTGCAAGCATAGTGTGTCCCCCAGCCCCACGTACCCCTACCCCAACAACAATATGCACTAACACCAGCAAATAGATCAAAAAAAAGAATATATAACAAATAAAGACAGAGCAGCAAAAAAAAAAAAGGCGCGTCATCAATTAACAAAATTCAATTATAATAATAAAAATGAAAGAAANACGGTTTGCGAAAAAAAAAAAAAAAACCTGATACAACAGCAGAAAAGGGAGGAAAAAATCTCACAGTGAACCATGCGTGAGCGTCTGTTGTGCGAAACAAGAGGAAAGGGGGAGACGAAGGAGGGTTGCTGTACAAACAAAGAAAGAAATATAGTACTATCGTTTAGCCAGCTGGCAATTGAGCCCAGGACGACTAGAAGGGGAAATAAAAACATCCAACGCTCACTTCGGTGTAAGACCTTGCACGTGAAGAATTATAGCCCCACTCTCTTTCAACTGCAGTTCTTCATTTGATATATATCCTTTACACCTTCTTTCTTTCTCTATCATGCGCTTTCCCTATACAAGCGGGCACCTCATTCCAAAACCCAAACACACACAGAAAAAAAAAAGTGGATGCGCTATGTATTGGCACACACGCACCATGGATTCACATACAGAGAATCAGTTCTTGCGAAGAAGCTTCGACATAAAAGAACGATGGCGACGCTCACCACCGGAGGTAGTGCTAGTGGCTTCGGGCGACCCTGGCGTTGAGGGGTACTTTCCGCTATCACCGCTCCGCAACGTTGAAGGACGCCTGCTGCTTCTTCCGTTGCTGCTGCTATCTCCTTCAGCATGCAGCTTCTGCTGACGATGCGCAGACCCACTGGTCCACTGTAGAAGCTCCTCCACCTCACGCAACGCGCTCGTCATCTCCAAAGAGACGCTCCCGCTGCCTCCAGTGACCCACACAATATCTTCATCCCCATCGTCTCCAGTCTTTGCGCTGTCATCGGGTCCTTCTCCGTTCCTTGTGGCAACGCGGGCGTCGCTACTCGAACTTGCTAATTGCGCCGGTGCGCTTCGGGGATGAGAAGGAGAAGCGAGCGGAGGCTGCTGCTGCCCAGATGCCGAGGTGCGCCTCTGACCAAGATTGGCATAGCCACCAGCTTCTGCTGCAGCTACACCTTTACCTACTCGCCTGCCACTATCCGGAGTGCCGCCAGCAACGCTGCTGTTCGCGGTGAGGCTTGCAATGGAAGATGCAATTACGCCGCCATTTGTGCTAAGAACAGCAGGGCCACGGGGCACCAGTTGTTGTTGCTGCTGCAAGTGTGGTGGAGCTGGAATTGAAAAATCACAGAGCGGCTTGACTGGTAATGAGGCGGAACTCGCACCAGTAGGAGTAGCCGCAATGATGCTACTTTTGCTGCTGCTGCCGCTGCTCGCCACAACTGCGGTGTCCGCCGCATTCTGTCTCCTCGAGCGCTGCTGTTGCGCTACCGACACTGGTGTGATGCCAGTTGGCGTACTGCTGAGACCTGTTGTAGGGTCGTCATAGTAGCGGCGTGTGTAAGCAAGAGCAGACGTTGACAGGCGTCTTGGCTCGGTCGAAGAATTAGGATGAAATTTTCGCGCAACGGCAGCGCCGTTGGGTGAGAGTTCTGAAAAGGGGCTCATGCCATCGATTCCTGCGCTGGGTCTAGAGGCCGAATAGAAATCGCCCGTCGAGGAGCCGCAAAGTGAATTCTGCGAAGCGGAAGGGTGTTGCTCCGCCCCATTGACGGCAATCATCGGACTATTCCGTCTGTCTGAGCTCGCATCAGTTGCCTCGCTGTCGCTGTCACTATCGCTATCCTTAAACTGCTCATGAACTCGTCCCTTGTGTTGATTGCCGCCTCTATGAGCAACAACACCACCGCCATCACCACGACTAGCAACAGCCACCGTCGCCACCACGCCACCGTTCGCGCTGCTGTTGCTACTAGAAGAATTTGACCAACTACTGTCCTCCTCCTCATCCGTGTCAAAGGAATCACTGGTGTCTTCCAGAACCATCTCCAAGGGCTGCACCGCGCCAGACTCCCGCGCAAACGTGATGATATCGTCAATGTTTGACATTTCGTCGTCGTCGTAGTCCTCATGCACGTGATACGTCCTGTCGTCGTCATCTTCATCTCCGCCATGAGCAAGCGCGTCAACCGTAACCAGTTTCTCGTCGTCCACATCCTCATCGTCTTCGTCATCAGCCACCGCTTGGAGCTTGAACCCTGCGTTCACAGAGTTAATACGAGGCATGTAGTAATTTAGCGTTGGGCCAGAAGGGCTCCGAGACAATGCACTTTGAGGCTCGTCCGCTACAAGAGCATTCGTCAGTGGGCTCACCTCTGTGTAAGGGCTCTTCGCAGCATTTCGCTTCGCGTGTCTGCCGCTGCTCACGCGACTTATCACCGGCGCCGGGACAACCATGTTGGTTTCGTCGTCATCCTCGAATTCAATAGGACTTGCAATGGCACGCTGCCCTGCCCGTGCAAGCCGCTTTACCGCTGACTCCCGCGCACTCGCCTCGCGTGACACCATCACCCCATCGTCATCCTCGCTCTCATCAAGGTAGTCTTGGTCAAAGAAGGAGTGCTCGAGAAGCTCAGCGACGCTGAGGCGCTCCTCAGGGTCAATTTGCAAACAGCCAGCAATGAAGTCTTGAGCGAGTGGGGAGAGGTTGGATGGAATCTCCGGAGGCTTCTGCGCAGACGCTAGAGCGTAGGCGATGCCCTGTAGATTTAAATCGGAAGGGAAATCCCACGGAAGACCTGTCGCGTTCGTCATCTCCAAGCACAAGCACCCATATGACCACACGTCTGACTTCTCGTTTGCCTCGCTGCCTCGGCACACCTCGGGTGACATCCACAATGGCGTTCCGCCTCCACCAACGGTCGTGGTCACCTCGTTGAGATCTTTACAACACCCAAAATCAACAATCTTCGCGCATCCCGTCTCGTCCAACAGCACATTTGCGCCTTTGATATCGCGATGCACGATGCCGTGGTGGTGAAGGTGCTGTAATCCTTGCAGTGCCATGTAGGCATAGCGTTGAAACACCGACTCGCGAAAGGGCCCCACTGACTGCCGTAGCGAATGGATACTTCCGCCACTGATGTACTCCATAATTATAAAGTAGTGGTGCGCGCTGTGTCGAGAACCGAAGTAGCGGACACAGTTAGGGTGAGGCGGCAAGTTACTCATCGCGCTCACTTCTCGATCAATTGCCTTGATATTGCCAGAGTCCAGCTTCAACTCCTTGATTGCGGCGAGAGTGCCATCGGCGAGAATCGCCTGGAAGACAGTGCCAAAGCCACCTGACCCAACCTCACGGCCACGCTGGAAAGACAGACCGCGAGGCGTGGCTCCACCGTGCTCAGAGTACCGTGGAGTCTTTATGCCCGTACCACTGGCAAAGCGGCTTACGCTACCATTGTTCGATGCAGGCGATCCACGAAGGCAGTATGACGAAGACATGCGACTTTCATGCCCGCTCACTGAGCGCGCTCCACTGATGATGGCGCCACCACCACCTCCGCTGCTACTTGCCGCATGATGATACTGGGAAGAAACACTAGGGATCATCTGATGCGGTTGCTGATGCTGGCTGCTGCTTCGCCGGTGCTGAAACCCGTCAGGGAGAGAAAACAGTGGGGAAGCTGCCGTCGCAGTCGCCACCGAAGACCTCCTGCGCAATATAGACAAAACAGGGGGAGAAGCACCACCAACAGCATGTCCGCTGCCGGTGCGTCGGTGTGTCCCTGTACCGCCGCCGCCACCACCTCGGCTGTCCGCATCACGCTCGGGAGAGTTGCCTGGCGTAAACTGACCCCAATGTGCGCCTGACAACACAATATTCTCCTCATCAAAGGAGATTGCTCCATGGCCGGACTGATTGTAAATGTTTTCCCTTGTGTGGCCACCGTGACTAGAGGCAGCAGCCGCAGATCCACGTCGCTGTGGGGGTGGTAGATCAGAGAAACTACAGCCCACGTACACCGAGCTCGCTACATTCGATCCTCCTCCTCCACCTCCAGCCACTATCGTACTGCTGCGAGAGAGTGAGTATGGGGGGTGAGGGCGGTCTCCAGATCGCGTCGTCACTCCTGCTGCTGCTGTCGCCGCTCCTCCACCTCTACCTTCGCTGCTTAGCGGATCATCTCTTGGAGAAGAAATCAAGTCAGTGACATGCGTCGAAATGCCAGGGCCACCAGTATATGTAGCGTGATCGTCATCGATCTGTGGAGAACATCCACTTGTTGCGGAGAACAGTCCTATGCTGCCGTCAGCGCTACCCAACGCAGCGGGTGGGCTTGGAATTCCTCTCCATCTCGAATTCGTATGCATTTATCCGCTAGCAACTGCACAAGAAAAAAAAAGAAAATAAAGAAAATAAAAGGCAGCAACTGCAACCAGCTATTGCAAAGATTTCGGATTGTAAAGAAGAAAAGGGACAAGCGTAAGGGCAGTAAGTACCAACGAAAAAAAAAACAGAAAAATATAGCGAAAAATGAAGAAGTGATTTTGTGATATGGCTTTCCTTTTTCCCCCTTTTTCTGTTTGAAAAAAAAAAATCTCTTTAGTTATATTTGTTGCTTACTGGGAAATCTACCAGTACCTACGCAGGTAATTATAAAAAAAAAAACACACAAAAAAAAGCGCCCCTCAGGTTGGCACAAAAACTCGAAAAAAAAAGTGGATAGCAGCTATATATATCTATATACTTACACTTAAATTAAATTTTTCCCTCTATAGCATATATAGCGCCAATAAAGAGAACGATTTCAAAAATGGTATATGCGAACAAGAAAAATGTTAACAGCACGGAGAAGCTGTATCAAATGGCAAACACGAAAGAAAAAAAAAGATAAGATAAATATGCGTATGTTTGTGCGTATATGAAGTAGGCACCTATCACTAACTTGGGTCTTTCGGTGTTGATGTCGTTTTCTCTATTTTTTTTTGTTTGTTTGCGAAAATGAAATACAGTGACTATATATATATATATATATATATATGCACGGCAAAGTCGAAGCGGCAGAGAGCACTGCACTCACTTGCGCGCTGCTGCCGCTCCAAAAGGAAAAGAAAGAAAAAAAAAAGTAAGTGCCTTGAGTAGTGGCTTTTCCACGTCGTGTACTACACATAGAGAATGCGAATGATGAAAAGGGGGAAGGGAGAGAGAGAGAAAAACGGCAAAGAAGAGAGTGCAAAGTAAGAAAGAAAAATAGGGCATTCATCATTTGACAAAAAAAAAGTCCCCAGATGTGCTGTTCAGGAGCACTGAGGAGAACATTGCATACGGATTGTCGTTTTTTTTTTCTCTCCTATCACTACGTGTGTATAGTATTGATATATATATATATATATAATGTGTGTGTGTTGTTGTTGTTGTTGCTTTTCGGGGTAAAGTGTAGTCACATTTGGGCCGGAATAGGCAAACGCCGTCCACCCAACAAGCAAAAGCAAAAAATAAAGAAGAAGAAGAAAGAGAATAAGATAAAAGTAATAATAGCGTCCGTGATGTCGATATATACTCTCAGGCAAAAGGTCAACCTCACAACAGCAATAAACAAATGTGCCCACACGCGCGCGAGGTGCTTCTATATTTATCACGCGCACAAACAGACAGCAAGGAACATATATATATATATATATATATATATATAGCAAACAAATGTCAGCGATGGTAGTAAGGCTGCATGACGTAGGGCTGTGGAGCGGCGTATATAATTGGCTGCTGCGGCGCTGTAGCCGGTGAGTACGCAGTTGGCATTTGATATCCTAACACAGGAGCAGGTGGCTGATAGGCAGGCTGCGCAGGCAGGGCTGGGACCATGTAAACACCACTTGTTGGAGCGAGCTGTGGATAGTAAGGCGACTGCAGTGGTACTGCGGGAGGAACCTGCGCCTGTGGTGACTGGCTCCACTGCTGTTGATGTTGTTGTGGTGGCGGCTGTTGTTGTTGTTGTTGTTGCTGATACAGAGAAGACGAGGTGCGCTGTGGATCATAATGTTGTTGGTGATGTTGTTGTTGCAGCTGCGACAAATGCTGCTGTTGCTCATCCATACGCTGTCTCATCTGCGCCTCTCGAGCGCGGATCTCCTCAAGTTCCTTCTCTCGCATTCTGCGCTTGTATAGTTCCTCCTGCTCCTTCAGGTAAGACAGCTGCTTCTCCCGCTCCTCACGTGCATGAGACTCTCTTGCTGAACGCAATGCTTCCTCTTGCTGAGTCTGCAACTCCTTCAGTTCTCTTGCCTGTCGTTCTCGTTCTTCCTGTTCTTGCATCTGTGCTTTCCGAGCCGCCTCCGCCACTTGCTCGCGCTGCTGGACGCGACGGCGCAGCTCGTCCTCTTGAGTTTTCAGCTGCTCATATAGCTCCCGCTTTCGGATGGCTTCCTGCCTGGCTGCCTCCTCCGCAGAGGCCGCGCGTCGTGCCTCTTGATCCGCAAGTCGCCTGCGTAGCAGTTCCTCCTCTGCGGCGATGTGCTCCAACATCTCCCGACGCCCCCGCTCCTTCGCCGCGTGCTCATCTTCCCTTGCATTCAGTCGTGCGCGCAGCTGCGACTCCTGCGCTGTCAACGCAGCAACTCGCTGTACAATTTCCGCTTGCCGCACAGCCTCCGCCTCCGCCTCCCGCTCCGCCAGCTTCGCCCGCAGGGCATCCTCATCTGCCTTGAGGCGCCTGAGCTGCTCCTCACGACGCTGCTTTATTTGTGTCTCCTCGTCCTCAAGCATCTTGATTGCCTTGCGGCGTAGTGCACTGGGGGTGATCTGTGCCTCCTCTTCCCCCTCCTCGACGCGCTGAGCGCCACTGGCAGCGCCGTGTGTGGAAGGGCCAAGGATCTGCTGAAGCCTTTGAACGGCCTCGTACCCACTTTGCATGTCATTGCACTCGGATGGAGACGGAGCCACTACTACGGTTGAAGCTGCAGGCGCGGTGGTAGTCGTACGTAGCAACTTCGTCTTCCCTTGTGCCAATTCCTCTGCCAGTGCCGCCTTGGCCGCCGCGAGAGCCTTTCTAGTGGCCTCCTCGCGCTTCAGCCGCTCCTCCGTAGCCGCCTCAGTAGCCTGCAGCCACAGCGGCATCTTCTCCACCACCCAAGCCACAAACTCTGGATAACGTGTTTCTTCCATAATGCAACGCTGCTGTTGTTCCTCTGATGCCACCCCATCTAGCGCAGCACGCAATGCAGGAGGTAGCTCGCGGCTTTGCAGCTCACAGAGTGTGTCCCGCATCTCGTCTATCCCCTGTTGCCACTTCTCCTCAACAGATTTGCGCTTTCGGTACTCCTGAAATACCAGGGCAACGTAAGCTCGCTCGGCTGCTTCCTTGAGTGAGTAGCGCGTGGCACACGCAAGGTAAAAGGTCAGCTCCTCGTTAGGGAGGGTGTGCTGGAAAGTTACAGTGGCAGGGGCCATGAGCTCTGCAAGCCTCGCCGCCTCTACAGAGGTGACCGGGGAAGCGACGACCGGAGAAATAATCATCGCCTCCTCGTCGCTGCCGCTCCCGTGATGGACGCCTATCTGAGGTGCTGGACTAGGAAAGGATTTAATTTGAGCAAGTGTGAGTAAAGGACCGTAGTTGCGATGAATCTCAGCCCACTCAGGCGCAGTTACGACGCCCACGTGCACCGGCATTGTCAAGAACGACATGTGCGTGTGTAGATGTGTAAATATAGGTGAAACGATGATAAGCTACAGGAGTCACTGTATGTGAGTGAACTCTTCAGTTTTGTTTTGTAGGCGTGTTTACTGGTCAACTCTTACGTTTTATTGTTTTGTTTGTTCTACTGGACGAATGCAAATGACGATTGTGTATATAAATAATAGTAATAATAAAGAGTGACTAATTTCTGGTTTTTTTTGTCTTTTGTTTGTTTGTTTTCCCTCTTTTTTTGTTGTTGTTGAGATGAAGCTCTTTATTTAGGAGCAATGAAAAGTAACAAAATAGAAAGAACAAAAAGAGATACAGAGAAGAAGAAGGCATTATACATAGGTATTATGATATAAATTTCATGACTGTATGCACTGCCGTATACCCATCGCCCCAATGAATTACAAAGAACAAAAAAAGCATTTGATCGTCCCTCTACACAATCATCAATATGCGAAAGAGGAAAAGGAAAAAAAAAAACTGAAGAACAATTCCTAAATAAGGCAATGTCAAAAACAAAAAAAAATGAGATATATATAATGCAATATGCAATGTCACACGCGCATCTACACGAAAGAGAGCACAAAGTCACTAGTAAAGAAAGGATAGATATATATATATATATATATCTTCAGCAAGAAGAAAAAGAAGCAACAAAAAACGATGTTACATGTTCTCCATCTTCCTTTCAGAGAGAAAGAGGGAGGGCGAGAGGGGACCACTGCTAATAACGCCCGACTCCATATCCCCATTGTGGCTGCTGCTGCTGCAGTGCGTAGGAAGGACCACCCCCAACCGCGTACGGATTCTGTATTTGCTGCGGTTGGGCAGGACCTCCGTAGGCTGTCTGTGCGGGTACCCCATATCCTTGTAAACCATACGGTGCACCTTGAAGGGGGGCAGATGGCCCAATAGCCCATGGATTGACCACTGGCGGCGATGCATTACTCCACTGCGGCTGTGGCTGCTGCGGTGGCGGCTGTGGCCAACCCCCTCCTCCACCAACAGGGAGTTGCCCAGCTTGTGGCCATTGAGAGAGATTAGAGACCCCCTGCTTGCGCGCGGCGGCCTGCTCTGATTTTACAAAAGCTACCTCTGATAATCCCTCCACGGCCGCATCCTTGTCGCGTTCTTCTTTTTTTGCTTGTCGGCGCCTCTGTGTTGCAAACTCGAGAGCATCCACAGGGTCACCACCGCCTCCTGCGCCGTATTGCGATGATTTAAGCCTCTCAAGGGTCTTCATCAAGCCGGTCATCGAAGCCAAGGTGCCACTTGCGTCGTTTAGAGTGCCCTTCAGGCGCAGAATGTTCATAGAGGCTGCATGTGCACCACCCTCGCGAACATGAACACAGGTGGTAACTGCGTTTTCAAGCAAGAGTTGTCGTGCGTCGCTTCCCTGCGACGCTCTAGCCGCCGCCCGGTGGGGTGGCGGGTTCACTGGTGGACATGTCCTCAGCGACATGTGGAACAATGAAGAGAGAAAGAGAACAAAAAAAGATCAAATAGCTCGATCCAAGTGGCTTCAGCGGCAAAAGAAAACAAAATGCAATTGCTAAATCAAAATAGATGTGTGTCAATATACGTATTACTTGTATACCCAAAGAAATAAACAAAAAAAAAATGTTCCACCTACACTTTTTCAACTAAAGTAAAAAAGGCAATGCTTTCAAGAGTAAAGAAAAAAAAAAAAACATGGCAACAAAATCGAGCTTCTTTCCGTTTGCCCTCACTTGTTTACGTGTGAGTGCGTGTATTCGTTCGGATCACAAAAGAATCCGTCGTATCCGTGATTCAAAACATAAATTATATATATATATATATTTGATACAACAAGGGTGTCGTCTATAAATAATAATAATAATATGACAATGAGATCATCGTCAGTCTCCAAAAAGGAAGTAAAAAAAAAAAAGGCACACAGATGGAGAAGACGAAGAAAAAGGAGAAGATAATAAAAAAAACTATAAAAAACACAAATATATATATAATGATACTTCTTTGAAAGCGACTGCCATTCAGAATAAAATACATTTAAAAAAAATCTCATTTCTTCGACATATGTCGAACACCTTAATGCGCACATGAAAACTCTTGTAGTATCCATCATGGAGAAAAAAAATCAGTAGCCCCTAAAACATCAAAACAAAATTTTAGAATGTCAGCGGCACCATACATTGCTTGAAAAAGAAAACATTTCAGATAGTACTCGCCTCTCTGCAGCAATGTTAGTGCATACATTACAACTGCAATAGAGATCTAGAAAAATATGTGCTTAAAAAGAACAGGAGAGAGAGAGAAAGAAAGAGATCCTCAACTGCACATCGCGTCCTCTTTGCCGTTGCTACTGCTATAGAAACAGCATGCTGCTCTCCGAAAAAAAAAAAAATTCCAAATTTTCTTCGCATTTTTACCTTCATTTTACTATCTTGCAACTGGTCGCGCTTGCTCCTCAGAGCTGAAGGCAGGTACCGGCATTGGCCTCGTCGGATCAGGCGCGCGCTGGCGCACGGCACCACCTCTACGAATGTTAGGAGCATCTCGAACTCCTGTATACTCTGAGCTACGAAGGCGACCTTGATGTCGCGGTCCTTGTGGAGTGCGAGGTCGCAGTTCCTGCTGCTGCATGCGGTGTCGCATATGCTGCAACTGTGCTTCGTGCTGCGGGTGTTGACGGGGCTCATGTGGCCGGTGAGAAGAATGGGTTTGTACTGGTTGGGGAGATCGAGGCTACATCACACTTTCTGATTGTCGCCGCCGTCGAGCACGCTCACAAGCCTCCGCAAGGTAATCCTGCTCTAGGAACTTGAGAGACGTGACGTAGTCACTTGCCTGTCGATAGAACTCGAGCTTTGCGGCTTCCGCCACCTCTTGCAGCGCGAGGCAAGCGTACATGTTTACAGTCGCCTGAAGTGTTTGCTCATTTACCTCTTGAAGCTCCCGCGCCGCACGTCGCCACACGGGCTCGTTCTTCATACAGAAGACAACGAACTTGTAGTAGCCGTAAAGTACCGCGTGGCGCTTGACGTGCTCCATCACCTCACATTCAGCCAGTCTCAGTCGGTGACGCGCGGCTCGTTCGTCGTACTCAATGCGCATCATGCCGCTAAGGAACGTGTGCATCAGGTCATCAAACCGTTTCTTCATGCGGGCCAAGTTTCGTGTCACAGTTGCGAAGCGGAGAGCCTCAATGGCGACATCCGCTGCGTCACAATCCTCAGGTGACATCGGTGCCTCCGAAGCCTTCAGCCACCAACCTGGCAATGAGGAAGCTGTCATCGGTTGCGTATCGCGTGATGAAGATGGGAAGGCCGCAATGGAGCGAGGCGCACCTGCATCCCATATGGGCAAGTGAAATCCAGTGCAAGAGAGCATCTTGGAGTGATAACTCGGTGGGCTTGTGCCTTTATTACTGTCCCTACGTCCGACGTCGTAGCCGCCACTGCGGGAGCCATTGAGATGGATGGGGCCTTCACATGACTGCCCGGGAGTACCCCACGAAGCCAATGAAGAAAACTGTGGACAGGTAGTTGCATGAGCCACCGGTAGCGGGAAAAAATCATCACCATCGTCATCAATGGCTGTGTCAACATCGATTTCGGCATCAGCTTCTGGCGAACCAAACACAAAGGAATAGGAAGGTGGTGGCAATAGGTCTGCAAGGCTGCTGCCCGTACCCATCATAGATTCCATAAAAGGAGGAGGCGGGGGGAGGTTAAGCCAGCTGTTTGCTTCGCTACGTGACCGCGATTGTGGAGGATGCGTGCATAGTGGTCGAGCGTTTGGCATGACGCCAAGACCAAGCGCGTGTTGCCTCACCTTCAGTTGAGAGAGATCCTCCTGGGTACCGTCAACGACCTTTTTGATTTTCTGAAGCAAATCTTGGTCTCCACTAACGGTTTTGGCGAGCGCCGCTGCACCAGCCATCTGCATGCGGATGTGTGTAGTGTCCTGTGTAAGAATTGTATTTCGTCGTCGCGGCTTACTAGTACTGCCGCTGCGCTTCCTATGCTCCTCTCTTGGGTTTGCATCGTATCTTTTTTCACCTAAGGAGTTTATCTTCCTCGCTGTCTCCTTATGCGCGCGTTCCATACTGCCCTGATGCTCGGGCATGCTCTCCCTTCAACGTGTGCGCACACACTGAACTTTTTGTTCTTTTGGCAGTAGTAGATACAGGAAGAAGTGTTCGATTATAGCTTCTCTGAGACACCGCCGCTTTTTTTTCTTTTGCGAAATGAGTGAGCACCTTCAAAGAAAAAAAAAGGTGAATGAGAAAATCAGCGATCGCAACAACGACAAAAAAAGAAAAAAAAAAGCAGTCCCGCCAAAAAAAAAAAAGTGATACAATACAGAGATCCTCTACAGTGGTGTGTATCACTTAACTAAAACATGCAGAAAAAACACTTATGGGAACAAACAAATCAAACAACTTTCTTTTTTTCTTCTGCTCCTAACAAAAACAAAAAAAAAGAGACACAGCGCAACCTTATGCCCCCCTATGTGTACGTATCGAATATGTAAAATCTTTACGTTGAGTACACCGTAAAATAAAAAGTATGCACGACTTCAGCTTCTTATGAAAGGCGTGTTTTTGCAATGTTTCAAAAAAAAAAAAAAAAGGTATTGATCGGTAAAGCAAGAGTGTACATTGATAGCGGGGGGAGAGGGGGGGAGGGGGAACGCGCGCGTGAACAACAAATTGGCAGCAACATAAAATATTGGCACCAATCAAAAATGTATATTTTCCTTTTGAAGAGCTTTTTTTGTATATAAGAAAAAAAAAATGTGACAAAACAAAACAAACCAAAGCATCCCCACCCACTATTTCATAAGCCCCTTCAACCTCCTTGACAATTCTATGCCTGCTCGCCAAATAGGTGCAGAAAAAAAGAAGGGGAAGGGAAACACTAGAGCCGGCTCACATCATTGCCTCTCAGCAATGTACAACAAAACATCACCACTTCGCGTACTACAATAGAGGGAGGAGAGGACATTCAGCACACAGAGAATATCTGAGTTTCACTTCATCAGCAAAGAGAAAGAACAAAATAAAGGAAGAGGATTGGTGAAACAGATTCGTCTCTGCGAAGGTCCCCTGGGTCCTGCCGCCCGCTATGGCTTCTTCTTTTCCCTGGTAATGTCAACATCTGCCACCTCCGTCGAGGTATCAAAAGAAACGTCCACTTTGCGATTCCACAGCCGCATGCGCATCTCCACGTAGTTGTCGTAGAGCGAACCGCCCCAATTGTTAAGTTTGGCAACCGTCACAAGCGTAAACGGGGCAAACACAAAGGGCACAAGACAGCGCGAGGCGGCATGCATGCCGAGAAGGGCTGGGAAGAGACGCGGTACAAAGGGGTGACGCCAGGCCACGTCGCCCATAAACTTGGGGAACTTGACAGACGTGAGTGGCAACAGCGACACCATAAGCCCAAAAGAAACCACCCAGTAAGCAGAAAGCTGCATTGTGTACACACGCCGTGTGACACCCTCAAGATTGTTAAAGAATGAGTTCTCGTCGTACTCAATACCGCGACGCTTGGCGCCACGACGGCGGCGGTACTCCTGCATCTTGCGCAGCTCATAGAGGACGCGATGCTCGTGAGTCCGATACTCCAAAAGAGAATTGCAGTAGACACCTAGAAGCCCAGCATACACGCCAGAAAAGCAGGCTCGCTGCCGCGCAAGCCACCGGGGCGTGATGCCACGCACACGCTTCGGATAAAAACGAAAGCGCGCGTAGAAGAACGTGAGAAGAAAGTATGTCAAAAACTCGGGCACACCTTGCGTCACCACCCGCGTCAACGCCTCTGTGTACTCCACATCACTGCGGTCCTCATTGTAGCCTCCAGAGAGCGACATGCAGCGCACAGAGAAGCGCCACGACACAAAGTCCGGCGTCGTCACTTACACCTTGTTAATGTGATTGAGAATATCAGACTTGTACTGCAGCTGTGCCACTGCGTCGTCAAGAACGTCATCGCAGAAGATGTACGACAGCAGTCGCACAACGGCGCGCTGAGGAAAGTAGGACTGGGAGAGAATCATGTGACGAAATGTCTCACTAAAGTTAAACATCTGCAGACGGTACTGTTCAGGCAGTCCACAGTTGCCAATGAGCTCCGCGAGAGTGGAACCCTCCTCCACAGTGTTGTAGCGTGATAGCATCATACATATCTTGATAAAGTTGCGAATCACCTCCTCACTAATATTATCGTAGCACATGCCTCGGGCAAGAAACTTCGCTGCAAGAGGAGAAGGCAGAGCACCAACGATGTCAGGTGCAAGGTGGTGTCGGTCTACCACCTCGTACACCCGCTCATCGTACATGCCCATCGTCATTAAGAGATCCAGGCGCTTCTCCTCTGCCAATTTTTCGTACCATCCGGTGAGAAACTTCATTTGGCAAAGTCTAAACTATTGTAGTTACCACTCTTCCCAAATTCCAAAATATATTTTTTTGTTTTTGTTTTTGTTTATTTATCAATTTTTGAAGAAAGGGAGAGAAGACAATTATAAGAACAAAAAAAGAAGAAATTGAGTAAGTGACTACCGGAGGACAAAGCCCACAATCATCGATGCTTTTTTTGTTGTTTTTGTTGGTGTTGTTAAAAAAATGATATCAGGTAGAAGTTATAATGCCGTCCCTTCCTCAACATCCATGTTCCAATATATATGAGAACAGGCATTTATTATTCAAGAAAAAAAAAGTTCTTTTGTTGATGCGATTTATTAAGTTTGCTTTTTGTTAGTGTTTCCAGTGCTCTCCCTGCTCGTGTGCTTGTGTTCACCTTGGTACCCACCTGTGCGGAAGTCCGCTAGAATGAGCCCAGGCTTAATGCAGAAGGCAGAGCAGTATGTGTAGTACCATTTTCGCCCTCTCTCTCTCTCTCTACAAGGCATGCGCGTCATACACCGACAACAATCTTTATATATGTGTATTATTTTACATTTATGCATGAAAAAACTAGAAATTAAACTTAAAGCCCTCCGAGTCTGCGTCTAGCAACGCAACTTGATGCATGCGCTTCTTCCCGCGCTCCTTGTGCTCACGCACAAGCTGCTCTTCCACCGACTTCATCAGCTCCGGATGCACCTCCGACATCGCCGCAGTAAACTCCGCGGTAAACCCGCGTTGGCGACTTTCGATGTCCTCTGCTGCCATATCGTCGGCGTCCTCATCAATGCCACTAATTGATCCCTTCATTGTGCGTAAGAACTTGATGACGCGGGTGAGGTTGCACTCCGACACATAGTTCTGTGTAAGCGCAACCGAGTCCTCCAGGTTCACCACATAGTGCCACCACCCGCTCGGTACAAACATAATATCCCCTGGCTCGCAGATGCACTCGTAGCCGACACCGCCGAGCTTCTCCACACTAGCATCGTAGTAGTTCAAAAGCCACTCCGTGAGAGACACTGGCGTCGCAACTTCCGCCATGTCCTCACTGGGCACCACACCCGGAGGATTGGCGCCAGGAGGGAAAAAAATCCACCGTTTGCGTCCAGTCAGATTGGCATTCCACGCGTTGGTATAGTTAGGGTCCACGTGGAAGCTGCTGCCGCCTCGCTCTGGGCCAGCAATGATCCACCGATACTTCGGCCGCTTCTCGCCAAGTACGCCAAAGAAATCATCGCGCAGAAAGTACTGTGGCACGGTGTAGAGCCGCTCGGCATCCAGTATTCTACCAAATTCGGCGTCGAACATGTAGATGGGGCGTTCGTCGGTTTGCTCCTTCGCATAACGCACATAGTCCGCTAGGCTCATGTTGGTGTGCTCGCATCGCAATGGGGCATCAGCGTCACTGCCGTGTCGTACCAGCTCTCTTTCTGGCAGCCAAGTTCATGAAGTCACTCTGCAAAATCTTGAAAATGGGCCACTGATTCGCAATGCCGGTGAGAACAACGGGGAGGCTGGCCCGTTCATAGTTGGTGCGAAACTCATCCAAAGACAAGTTCGCCTTGCGGTCCACTGGCTTCAAGGAGGAGGTATACTGAGGCTTCACATGGCGCCGCGGGTCGCCAGGGGATTGGAGATGGAGGTGGTAATGACCGGGTAAGATGGTGCACATCCACGCCTGAAAAAGGTGGTCGCAAAAGTAGGGGCGACTCACCATGACGGGCGTGTGCGTAAGTAGCCAAGAGGACGACAATGAGGCAGCGGTGGATGGTGAAGGACGGGATAACGAACACGATGAGGCGCTTGTGGTGGCAGTAGCGTTGCCCTTTGCCTTGTCTCGCTTGTGTTGCTTCCTTTCTCCCGCTTGGGGTATGTCTGTGGTCTTCCTGCTGCGCTTGCGCGAGAACCCACTTTCCTCAGCTACCGCCTCCTCCTCTTCTTGCTCGGTCGCGCGTGAAGCCAGGTCAGATTCCGGAACGATAATGCCCTTCTCTTTCAAATACATGCGGATCGCGGACTCCTTCCAGCTACCGCGGAAGCGCAAGTACTTGGGCAACTGCTGTGTATAGGCTGTTTTGAAGGCATCGGTGCAATGTATCATCACGTACCAACCGGTGCACGTGCGCGAGAGGCGGCAGAGATCAGGGGTTTCCGAAAAAGACATGATGTGCTGCATGAGCTCAAGATACGGCTGTTCGGTACGCTCCTTGTCATCTTTCGTGACCGTGTCGGTGACGATACGGGAGAGAGTTCCAAAGCGGTCGGAGATGTCGCCTGCGTCCGTGGCGTTACCGCGAGGGTATATGCCATATGGACTGGGCTTGTACCAATTTTGCATGGTTTAGAAAGAACAAAAAAAAAAAAAACGAAAAAAAAACTCTTAAGTAAGTAAAGATTCAATGAACTGAAAAGGGGGAAGGATAGGCAAAAAAAAAAAAAAAAGATGTGACTAAGAGCTGTCCTTCGCTACTGCTACAAAAAGGCACAACTACACAGTTCCTGGCTCGTGCAGCGTGCAGACAACCAAAAAAAAAAAAAAAAAATCGGAAACCCCTGTTTTCTTTTTTTGATTTAGTAGCAAACAAGTTTACTAAAATGAAAAACACCGTAAGGGGAGGACAAAAGATAATAGTGCGTACATATACCTGTCAAAAATAGAGAAAATAGAATGTGACTCATCCCCATAAAACGAATGATCCAAAAAAAAAAAAAAAAAGACTGAGTACGGCATGCGCGCAACAAGCGCACTTTCAGCTACTCATCTGCTCGTTGACCTCCCTCTCAGTGCCTTCGTAATTATTATTTGTTTTTATTGTTGTTCTTCTTCCATATATATATTTTTTAAAAAAAGAAGAAGTGTGATTATACTTCTGGAAATTATTACTACGACAAGAAGAGGAAATGAAAAAGAGAATTAAAGACAACACAGTCATTCCATCAGACACCCCCCTTTGCTATGCAGCTTGCATGTTCACAAAACGCATGTTAATTTTTAAAAAAAATCCCATCCTCCTTTCATGTGTCTACATACGCTCAGCAGTCTCGATATTGAGGATATCAAGCGTCTGCTTGAGAGTAATGCGAGTCAGTTCGATTAGGCACAGGCGGCTATTCTGGAGTGGGTCGCCGACCACCTTGCAGTTCTGGAAGAAGTCGGAGAAGCAAGACATGAGCTCATACGCGAAGTCAGTGAGGTGGTGAGGAAAGAGATCATCCACAGTCTTGGCGATCACGGCCTGAAAGCGGAAGCAGCAAAGCGCCAGCTTCTTCTCCTGCGGTGTTTCCAGAGAAATGGACTCCACCTTAAGGAGCTCCTCATCGGACACCTCCGCCTTGCGCTTGATGGAACAAATGCGGGCGTACTGGTAAAGGAGGAACACAGCAGTGTTACCAGACATGTCAAGCATTTTATCGTAGTTGAAGGCGTAGTCGCTTGTGCGGCTCTGCTTAAGATCAAAGTACTTGATGGCGCCGATACCAATAATGTTTGACAGACGAGTCATTTCCTCCTCGGAGTGGCCCTGCGCGCGGTCGCCACCCTCGCGCTCCATTAGAATGGCAAGAGAGCGCTCCACCGCCTCGTCGAGCAGGTCCTTCAGCTTTGCGGTCTCACCAGAGCGCGTCTTAATCTTCTTTCCGTCCGCACCGGTCACGAGGCCAAAGCCGGCGTGGTCCCAGGTAGCATTGTCCAGCCAGTGCATATCCTGCGCCACCTGCGCGCACATGCGGAAGTGTTCGTACTGGCCGACATCGGTGCAGTAGATAACGCGGTCAAGCTTCTCAAGAATGAAGCGGTGATACATGGCGGCAAGATCAGTCGTGTCGTACGTGTAACCTCCGTCGCTCTTGCGCACCATGAGAGGGAAGGAGAAGCGGGGCACGGTGATGGAGTCGCCATCGATGATGCCGGCCTCCTCAAATACATCCTTGAAGAGAGGATCGAGCTCCTTGTTGTACATGGGGGCGAGCTGGCTAACGAGCTTATCGATGTCCATGCGGATATCAAACTGAGCCCAAGGCTTGGTCTCCTTCTTGGAAAGCACCACCACTTCCGCGCCTTCCTCGCCGGTGAGAATGCTCGCCTTCTTCATGGCAGCAATGAGGTTGGGGTGATAGAAGGGGCCGCTACGCGTCTGTCTAGCCAAGTGCTGGGACGCCAGCTTCGCCATGTCGCGTGCATCCAGGCTGGCGATCTTTTTCTGCTCCTTACTGATCACAAGAAGCGCACCATCGCTTTCCTCAGTAAGGCCCGCTGCCTGAAGCTTCTCCACCGTCTCAGCAAGGAGAGGATTGTAGAAGCTCTCACCACGCTCCACAATGCGAGCACCAAGGCGCTCGTAGATGGCGTCAAACTCCTTGCGAGATACGTCGCAGATGAAGGTCCACGCACGGATGGAGTCCTCTTCATGTGCCTGCAGCTTGACCACCTCGAGGCGAGCCAGCTCCTTAAACTCCTCATCCTCATCGAAGCACTTCTTGGCTGCGCGGTAGAAGCCGGTGAGATCGGAAATATCAGGAGGGTTGGTGAGGAAGTCAGAGAAGTTGCGCTTCATGTACAGGATCAGCATGCCAAAAGCAGTGCCCCAGTCGCCAACGTGGTTGATACGCTCCACGTCGTGGCGGCAGAACTCCAAGAGGCGGCAAACGGTCTCACCAATGATGGTGGAGCGCAGGTGGCCCACGTGCATCTCCTTGGCAATATTTGGAGAGGAGAAGTCAACTAGCACGTGCTTGTGGGGGAGAGCAGGAGGCTGCACCCCCTCGGCAAGCACCTGGCAAACCATACCAGCCGCCCACTCAGTACGAATGCTCACATTGATGAAACCCTTGGCAGTAGGCTCAAATTCGGCAATAAGGTCGTTCGGCTCCAGGTGCTTCTTAAGCTCCTCACCAACCATCTGTGGGCTCATCTTAATGGGAGGCTGCTGTTGAGAAAGCGCCTTGGCGAGACCCATGGCGTTATTGCACTGATACTCGCTCACCTTTCCGAGCGTGATCAGGGGCTCAGGAGCTGGCACATGTGGGAATGCCCTAACGATAGTGGCACAAATGATGTCCTTGAGTGCCTGCTCAATGTTAGCATGCTTGACAATGTTGGACATTTTTGCTTTTTTAAAAAAATAAAAGACCAAGAAAAACAAATGTGTGCTCACGTGACAGGACTGTGACTCCCTCCTTTACTATTTGTTCTTTCTTAAGGGAAAGTTGTATTTTGTAAATGTAGAGCATACATTTTTTTTTTTAGAAAATAAAATGGTACATGAGGAAAAAAAGAAAAAAGAAAACGAGAGATACAAAGGGGCAGCAATCTTTGTCTAAGTCCAGATACAAAAGAAAAGACACACACACACAAAAAAAAAAAAAATAGAACAGCACCTAAACTCCACAAGGTATACCAAGATGAAGCTTTGGGTGTAAATCCATTTGCCAAGGCTTCACATGAGTCCACTCAATCACTTCACCAGCACGAAAAGAGAAAAAAAAAAGAGGAAAGGCCAAAAAAGATGCCTCTACCTTTTCTTGCGTGCATGCATGTATGGTGGTGCTGGTGATAGGTCAGTATTGACACAGATTTTTTTTTTTTACTTTTGCATATTGCTTTGATTAAGTCATTCGTTTGTTTGATTTTTTTCATATAACAATAGGCAAGAGCTGAGGTGGCGCACACATTGCAAGTCTAGAGAAAAATGTGTAGGCGATGACGACCAGACAAAAAAACAAGTTCAGGTGTGGTATATGTAAGAGGGAAGGATAATGTGCATTCCCCCTTATCGGTTTGCCTCCGTTCATAAAAATAGCAATGTTCATGAACAAGCAAGCACACACACACACGCCACACTCCTGTGCATTTCCTCCTCAACCTTTCACACTAAAACTTAGTGAACATATCCCTTTCTCACCCAATCTCCCGAACTCAAAAACGCTGAATACCTAGATGGAAGGAAAGACAAGAAAAAAAAAAGCTGGTGGTCTGTGCATGTGCACATGCGTTCCCCTCGAATGCTTTCGAAAAAAGGGTAAAAGAAAGCACACACACACAAAGAAGAAAAATCAAAAAAATGGAAAAAGAGTCCATACGAAATGAAGCACGTGCAAATGGGGGGATATACTATGGCAATAAAAGCCTGGCATTCATTCATTCTCTTCTTGTTGTCATCATCATTTGACTCTCTTACTCCTCCCTTTTCGTTTATCTTTTCTCTCTTTCTCTCTCTATCTCCAAAGTTATTTTAGCTGCGCAAACAAAAAAACCGTTACGCATTGCTTTCTTTTCATTTCCACCTCTCCTCCTTGACACTTTGTTTGTGTTGTTGTTGATTTATAAGAACAAAAAAAAAGTAAAAAATAATAATAAACTGTAAAACTGATATAATAGTGTTCTCGCCGCCTCCTTCTCCCTTTGTTGCCGCTGCTACTAACCACAGTTTCAAAATGTTAACGTTGAAAGAGTCAAGTCATTATGCTCTCAAAGAAATCAACAGGGGAAAAAAAGAGTGAGAAGAAAGGGCTATGACCACCACATCACGATAAAGCAGCTGGCCCTTCACTATATATAATATATTTTTCTTCCGCCTCTCCGCCTCTCCCTCACAACACAATGCAGAAGCACACACAAAAAAAGTCTGTTTCCTTTCGCTGCAGATGTATGGATGTGCGGTAAAAGCTATTTAGTGGGGCTTGTTGAAAGTCTTCGGCTGCTTAGGCTTCTTGTCGTTGATGTGCTCGCGCCAGTTGTCGAGAGGCTCGGCATCAGCAGGAGTCAGAGGCTCGGCATGGGTATCGTACGACATAGCCACGGCGGTGCTGCGGAAGTTCTCGTCGTCCAGGAACTTCTCAAAGTGCACGTTCTTCTCAAGCTCGCGGAAAGCGTGCTCGTCGTAGGTGCTGACGCACAGGAAGGAGGCACCGATGGTGCCGTGGCGTCCAGCTACGAGAGACTGCAAGACGTAGAATTCCTCAGTGCGGGGGACAGAGAAGTTGATGACAAGATTAACGTACGGGATGACCGTCTTTCGGGCAAGCTTGGCGTAATCCTCGTTGGTGACGAGAAGGCGCTGCTTCACGCCGTTCTCATTCTCGACACCCTTCTTGAACTTCTCTAGGGCCTCCATGCGCTCCTCCTTCGTCATCTGACGGTACAGGAAGAGGGGTTCAACACCGTTGAAGTAGCGAGCAATACGAGCGGCGCCTTTGCTCATCTCAGCTACGCGCTTCTGATCACAGAAGAGAATAGCCTGCACTCCCTTGAGCTGAGAAACAATCTTACTCACAATCTCGAGCTTATCCTTGTCACTGGTGCTAGTGTTCATGTAAAAGTGCCGCACCTCCTGTGGGGCAACAAAGCGAAAGCTTGAGATGACACTCTTGAGAATAGCATCAGACAGATGGCGTGGAGTATCCTTGTTCTTGGTGTTACATGCGCACAGAAGTTTTGCAGCGTTGGTGTTGGCTTCAAGCTCGTTCACCGCGTACTGAAGGCGGTGTTTCTGCTGCTCCTCCTTCTTCACACCTACGGCCTGTTGAACCATCTCCTTGGCGCGAAGCACCGACTCGAGGGTATCGCCGTACAGACGGATTGTAAAGCTCTCGGTGGACTCATCCACGCGGTCAAAGCGCTCGTTGTACGTCTTGCACGTCTCATTAATTTGCTTCAGCCGAGCACCCTGCACACCAAGCAGAAACTTGACGCGCTCGGACGGGATAATGCACTCCTCACAAAACTCGTGGCGCGCAGCAAGGTCCTCGCCGGTGCGGACGGGAGGGGTGCTCTCGGGCAAGTCTTGCAGACGCCCGCGCATGCTCTCGTCGTGGCTATAATGGCAACTGTCACCGTACTTGCAGCCCTCTTCACTGAAGTGGTGGCGGCAAGGACGCATGTTGGCATTCATGTTGTTGTTGTTGTTGTTGTTGTTGTTGCTGTTGTTGCCTCCACGGCCTCCGCGACCACCGCGGCCACCACGGCCACCACGGCCGCGACCACCGCGCTCGCCGCCACCACCCATGCCCTCATCCCCATTGCCGCGTATGAAGTCATTGTCGGCGTTGCGAGGAGGGTGCTGCTGACCACCAGAAGCGGGCTGGCGACGAGCCTGGGCGTTACCACGATTGCTGATCACTTCCATAAGTGTCTTGCGGTCCTCCTCATTCGGCAGAGCCTCGCTGAGTTGCTCCTGAGAAAGCTTGCGCAGACTCAGAATACGATCAATACCAAGCTTCTTGAAGTAGGGGACAGCATCGACGAAGCCGAGGCGCAACAAAAGGGATTCTACTGCGTTGTTAGACATTGCTTCGAGCCCTCTTTTATATAAATATATATATATATATTTCTTTGCTTTCCTTGTAGCTGTTGATTGTTATGCTTGGACTTTGAAAGCAAATATAAATGACTTCTTTCGTTCTTTTTCTTAGTACTGTATAGGGCTGAATAAAAATACTAGATTATGCTTTCTTTTCGTTCAGCAACAAGAAATAAGTTATAAATGAACAACTGATTGACTATGCATATTATCAAATAATAGTAAAAAAGTTCATTATGTATAAAATGGAAAAAAAAATGAGTAAAAACAAAGTAAAGAGCAGCAAAGGCAAGTAGTACATGCGGGGGAAAAAAAAATACGAACAAATGACAAAAATAACTATTATCATTAGAGACTTGTGCGAATGGCAAGCCCGTCAGTTTAGTTTTCGGATAAATTGTTATTGCAAAGGCAAACGTAACGCGTTGCTGGTCGGTGTAGCATGCACACACACACAAAAAAAAAAAAAATAAGAATAATAACAAAATGTTAGGTACTGTACAATAGTATGGCGACCTTACAGGCAGACACCAATAATAATAGTATCAATAGTAGTAATAATAATACAGTAAACCGCGTGCCGTCGTCTATTGTGCATTCACTGGCGCCGAGTTCACTGTGGGAGTTTTGACTGTGCCACTGACAGACTTTTCTTCGTGGCTTTCTTATGTTCAAAGACCAGCGTCCACTTTAGCTCATCCATCACCAGGTTTTCACCATATGACCCATATTGAGCATCTGCAAGACGAGTTCCCACTACATCACTATTGCAGTGGCACACCTGCAGCAGGACCGTCTTACACCACCGAAGAATGTCCTCACAGACGTGGATGCGTTCCTCGCAGCCCTGCTTACCGATAGTACCTGATATTGCACCAAGGACGCAGATGGACTTGCTATGTCTCTTCTTGCTGTCCTTCAGTTCACCGGCAAAGCGGAGGGCATTGCGGAATGTGTTGAGAAGCACCTGAATGCCATCACGCTGCGCGATCAGCTCGGCATTTGCGTCATCCAGCATTGCCAGTGAGTGAAGGGCAAAAGAACCGCCAAGAAGCACATCCAAGGAGCCAGGGTGCTCTTCCATGGAGGAAAGCACGTAAGGAATGCAAGGACGCAGCATCTGTCTCGCAACGCCCTGGCTGGACGAAAGTGTGCTGACAAGATCAAAAAGATAGTAAAGTGTCTCTGTTGAAAGCTCAGCATGTTGCTGTAGTATCAAGACACACGTGCCAGGAATGCCATAATGGATCGTCAGTAAGCGGTTCTCGTCCGAGAGGCAAATATTAGCCAAAAATATGAAGACGGCACGGGTGGCTGGAGAGGTTGCGGAAAGAAAATCGAGTAGGTCAGTGCAGAGGCTCATACATTCTTCATTCAGGCGCGGAGGCGTGGTGCTCATGCTCAGCGCGGCTTCCTCTAGTTCGCGGGCAGTCTGACGACACACCGCGTCTTCGCCATTGGTGCCAAAAATAAGCAACTTGTTCAAAAGAGCAATGTATTCGTCCATGCTGAACTTGACTGGCGACTTCAATGTCTTTGACTCTCTCTCTCTCCTTATATAAATTTATGTGTGTGTATGTGAGCTGTGAATGTTCTTGACGTTGGTGCTGCGCTAAGTATCTAGTAACCACGATAACAGCGCAGTACTACATGGTAGCAGTAGAAACCAATGCACACACAAAAAAGAAAAAAAAAATTAGAAGCAAAAAGAGACAAAGAAAAAAAGGAAGATGCACACCTTTGGAGGTCCAGCTTAAAGAAAAAGAAAGAATTGGAAAAAAAAACTGTTGAGTAACGTGGGAGTGGGAGTTACACAACCCTGCGCATGAAGAATAGTCGGGTTCAGGCCCCCCTCCCAAAGAAAAAGTGTGGCGGTGCTCACTAGGCCAGATAATAAGGACCTGTATATATAGGTAAATGATACTTTTGGCAAAAAGAAAAAAATCACAGCTGTTTACATTCATCTTCTAGCACACTCTCCTTCTTCTTTTCTCCTCCTCTTTAAAAAAAAAAAAAAAAAAAGAAAAAGTGAAAGAAAATCATTGCGACATCAACAACAACAAAAAAAAATCGCGTTCCTTTACATACCATATGTGGTCTCGCCAGCCTTACTGCATCCTTCGGAAATAAGAATTGTCAAGTCAGGCACCGCACCTTCACGCCCACGTCGCTCTGTTTCAGTCGTGCAACCGCAGTGTTGTAGGCTTAGGGTGCGAAGCGTCTTCACCTCGCCCGCCAAGGTCACATTCAGAATAGATGTGCACCCCGAATCATTCAACGGATTGCCATCAAGCACTAAAACACTAAGTGCCGATGTCAGTTGCAACCCCTTCGCAATCGCGTCTGCGCCAGCTGCTCCAATGCGGTTGTTTGCAATAATAATCTCCTCAACAGCATTCTCGCCCATTACTCGTCCTACAAGCTGAGCACATGCGTCATCAAGGCCACAATTGCTCAAGTTGAACATCTTGATGGTGTTGTTGTTGAAGAAGCCCTCCATCAGTATATGCGCGCTTCCACTCGCACCAAAACTATTCCACTCTAGATTGATCTCACGCAAGTCTCCGTTGCGTGACAGCACCTTCGTCAGCTCTACAGCCCCCATGTAGCCAATCTTGTTGTAGCTCAGGTCAAGCTTTTGAAGTTGAATGTTCTCTGCAAGCGTCTCCGAGAATAGCGCCACATCGGAGTCTGTTAAACTGTTGTCGCGAAAAGACAGCTGCTGAAGCGTGCTGCCAGGACTCACAAGCTCGTTGATCACAGCACCACCGCGTATGCTAGGCATGCCGCTCATCGCCATCTCCACTCGCCCAAGCTGATTCACTGAGAGATCCAGCGAGGTCAAGGCGCGGGTGTCGCTCACCACACGCACAATCCCTAACGCAGCGGAAGGTCCTATATAGTTGCCTACTAGAATGAGGTTTGAGACTGTCGTGTTGACGCCAAGAGCCGCAGCGAGCGCGGTACAGCCCTTCTTTCCCAGGCCAGCAAAGGACAGATCTAGCATCTCCTTCTCCTTAGCAAGCTCCTTGGCAATGGAAACGGTAGGAAATTTCATAAATGTTGACTTGTGGATGTCGTCGCACGCATTGAGATATGCTAAACTGCCCGTTGAGTCGCTGTCAGGGTGCTGCGGCACAGGAAAAGAAAAGCGTTGCAGCTCTCGTAGCTTTTCTGCTAGAATTTCTTCTGGTGTCTTTTCAATTGGCGCTTCCTCCTCATACGCGTAAATAGTGACCTCCTCCGCCTCGCTCTCACTCACCTGGTCTTCAATGTCGTAGCCCATGCTGGTTGGTCACTCAACGTCTTTGTGTGTGTGTGTATGTGTGATTGTGTGAGTATGCTTGTCTCTGGCTACTCGAATTCTATGATGCACTACTCCTTCCTAAAGGACAAGTAGGATTAAAGGCAGTAAAGCTTAAAACAATAAGCAATGAGCAGCTGGTAATGCCCCCCAACACCCTTTATATGAACAGATAAAAAATAAAGATACAAAAGGAGAAAGGAGAAAAAAAAAAAGCGAATAGCACTATAGTGGCTGCGGAGGACAGAATTGTTTGAAAAAAATAGGCAAAAAACGCTAGCAACTGTTTCGTAAAACTACAGTGCACAAAATGAAGATGTTATTGTTATTATGTGAGGAAGAAAAAGCATAGAAAATTCCATAGGGTGAAGAGGCATAGGCACCTCTCACCTCACCCCAGGTACGGAAGTACATGTCGTTCGCAAAACGCATCCGATGCGGCAACACCCCCTTCTAGCAGCACGACACCAATAACAGCCTTCACGCAGCTGGCAGCGTATGGATCTGGTATGCTTTGCATGCCATTAGATGAAAGCCACTGTGCCAAGCCTTTCGTCGATCTCACCTTCTCCTTAGAAAACAGATCCGTCGAGGCATCAGTAAGCACCATGCTTTCGAGTTCCCAATGTCGCCGTAGTACCGTACTCAGCGAGGTATCACTCGCGAGCATTGAAATGAGTGAGTGCATCTCATCGCGCTTGAGATCATCAAACGTGGAACATACCCAGTTGGAAACGGAACGTGCAAGCACAGCATCCCCTAGAGGCACAAGCGGCTGCATTGTTGAAGATGCGCCATCAGCGGTTGTAAAGGTAGGATGGATGAAGGACTGGAGATAGCGTGTATAATGCACTTGCTCAAGCTCAGGAAATGTTCGACGTAGCTGACGAGACAACTCGGAAGCCCAGCGCGGAGGCGGCATGAAGGGAAGCGAGCGCGGTGGTACCTGCGGACGCTGTGCAAGCTCCAAGAACGAAAGCGTCTTCTTCTGGGCAGAGATGTCCTGTAGCACGGACAAAAGAGGTGGAATCCCAGCAGTTCCGCACAGACGTGGCAAGGTTGACCCTAACATGTCATCCAATTGTCTAGTGTAAGTGGCAAAAAGTAAATAAAAAAACAAATCTTCTTTTCTTTTGAAAGCGCACGTCTAGCCGCCTTGTCCCCCTATATATATTTTTTGTTGGTTGCTCGTACGCTGTCAGTTAAATACACAGAAAATAAGAAAAAAAAAGTACGGAGAAAACAAATAAATGCAATCAACAAAATATTATGATCATTTTTTTTTTTACATCGAAGACAAAAGAAGTTCTCTTTAAGAACAAAAGCAAAGCGATCTGCCTGCAGCACACGACGCTGTATATATATATATATATATATATATATATATATGTGTGTATATATATAAAGGGTATATACTAGCATTAGACGTGATAATGGTACAAGCTCTAGGAGTGAAACACAATATGTATAGATCTGCAGTATGCAGATGACCAAAGAAAAAATCCGTTATTTGTTGTTGTTGTTGTTGTTGAACATACAAAATGCAAGCATGGTTGTTGAAAATCAGATAGTACAAAAAGAAAAGCTGCCAGAGGTCCCAGCAAATAATGATAATAGTAATAATAATAATAATAATATGTACCACTTCTCGTGAGTCACAAAGAAGCATCTTGAAGCGCAGCACAACGTTCATTGATTGCAGAAATGCTCACATCACGGAGAGAATCCAACACGGGACACCGTGGCATAGGAGAGTTGTCAAATTGATAAAAATCAGCATCAATTCGGTCAGGTGACCATGGATCCTCACAAGTCGAAAGCGAACTTGTTGGCGACAACGGGGGTGGCGGAGCAACACGAGCCGGTTGATACACTGGTTTAACCTGCTCAAGCTCATCACTGTAACCAGCACTGCTACCTTCCCGAGAGAACTGTGAAGCCATCATCTCCCGTTGTTGTGCGATCTTGCAGCTGAGGCGGCACTCTTCCTCTAGAGCACGTCGACGTTCTGAATCTAGAGCAGTACCGCTGGGCACCACTGTGCGTCTTTGTAAAACGGGGCCAAGTTCAGTTGAGCTTTCATAAACTGCAGTTGCGTTGTAACCCTTTTGAAGTACATCAGCTGAACTATTCCCTACCGCTGCTTTCGCGGGCGAGCGAGATACGACTCTAACTTCAGGGACCCTGAGATCAACTTCGTCAGACAGAAACGCCACGCGGCGCGGCGGTGTTGCTGAGTCGGCTTGTTCCCGATTCTGAGACGTTGACATTACAGGTGAAGATGAACACATGCTATTACTACTCTGGTTACGTAGGACAGGTGGCGCTGCAGTCGTCCCCAGAATATGATCTGGAAGGGCATTCGTGCTATCAATAAAGCAACGACCTTGTGATCCAGGCGATGACATTCTAGCGTGCCGTGCTTGCACGTTCCGGATTTGCCCTGTGAGCTTCGCATCTTCATAGCTTTCCCCAGACCACGACATCAGAATTTTCCGTTCACGCTTTTCCTGAAATGCTACGGCACGTCGGCAATGCGCCTGCAAATAAAACAGCTCAAACGCTGCCATGCGGATTGTTTCCATCTCAACACCATAATTGAAAGCGCTACCAATGTAATTTAGCTCATTTACTTCCTCGTTGGAAATAAAGGCGCGGTCCTCAACTTCTTGTGAACGAAGCAGCAGTAGTGCCTGCATCAGTATAGGCTTTATGTGGAGGTTGTTTTCTTCGTCGCAATCGCTACAATGGCGAGCATCTGCAACGTTCTTTTTACGCGGCTTCACTTCCTCTTGTTGCAAAAGAGAACGATGGGTCTTAGAAGCAGGACCCAGAATATCGCTCGCAGAAATACCAGAAGCAAATTTTTTCGCAGTCGTTCCGGCATTCCACCCAAGTGAAAAAGGGACTATTGTAGATGAAGACATTTTCTTTGGCACACATTTGCGTTGTTGTGCTGGGACTGGACGCTTTTTGGGCTGCGGTATTCGAACAGGAGGAGGTGGCGCAGAAAAAATTCTCCTCCGTTGAGGACTAGCAACCGGTGTAAATGTCACACTAGGTCCACCTCTAGGTGGCGCTGCGAGAGTGCGACGCGCAGGAAACCAATCATTGGGATTATAAAAAATGGGCTGCGGAGACGGATTTTCAAATTCGGAATACAGCATTGAGGTCGGCTGGCCATACACCCCTAAACGGCGCTCTCTCTGTATTCTAAGTTCTTCTAAACGCTCTGCGCGACTAGAAGATGATCCCATAGCAAAAGAATAAGAAACACAAAGCTAATGCAAATATCTAACGTAAAAAGTAAATGCGTAATTTTCTTTTTAAAAAATCACAACCGCTTGCAGATAAATATTTTTCGGCACGCGGCCAAAGTCGCCAAAAGAGAAAAACACTTTAAATACTATGAAAAAAATTTCTAAAATTGTCTTTTAAATTTTCCTATTTTGCATGTTTTTATTTTTACAAAAGGGGAACACATAAAATAGAAAAATTCTTACAAAAGCAAAGCATAGAAAATAGTAAAAATAATATAATTAACGTCAATGATATGTTACATTGCAAAAATAAAAGTGAAAAATGATAGTGCGGCATTTATTTATGTCCATATATAGCACTTACAGTCAATTTGTCTGTGCTCTTCAAGAGCGTGCCAATTTATATTTTGTAATTGTTTATGCGTCCGTGCAAGCAAAAAATCAAAACAGTGAAAAGAAAAACACAGCAATAAAAGCAAAGTAAACAAACAAAAATCTAACATTCATCACGAACATAACAAAAAACATATGCAAGTGAAAGATCGGGTTGACTAGCATTTCCTATTTCTTCATCACTTATATGTGCCCAGATATTGTCGCTACCACATGCATCAGCAGTATAATGTCCACCATGCATATTACCTTGATGATTGACAATCCCAGTAAGCGTGTATTTGGATTTTGAAAAGCTCGAGCTGACAAACTGGGATAAATTCAAATGCTTCTGAAAAAATACTGAACTGTTCACCTTTGCCATAGAAGAAAAATCGCCATAGCTACGAAAACGCTTCAATGAAACAAATAATACTTTCGGCAAACTGTGGAACATTAGCTTCTTCTTTGCTGCCACCTTGTTTTTGCATCTAGCGCACAAATATAGCGAATCTTGAGCAAGAACTTCTTCGCGGCAATAGGCAGAAAAGCAATCTTCAATCGCAATTTTCTGGGTTTTCGGAATTGGAAGCTCAAGTCCCAAAGATGGGTTAAAGGAACGACTTACTTGACCACAAGAAGGGCATTCAATCGAACTTCGTTCCTGAAACGCACATAAATCGACAATGATAGATGAATTTCGTTGAGCATACTGCCACCAGTAACTCCTCGCAATATTATCGTCCGATCCTGTTGTATTGTCGATTTCCACTGAAGGCACATTATTTTTACCGCTCATATTCAGTTCGTTGTGAATCCCATCAAGAAGAACCCGCAAAAATTCGTTAGCATCTTGCTGTTTGTTGTCTGAAAATGGCTCATATATTTCACCAATAGCACGCTTAAAGGGTGAGGCACTAACTGCAAAAGAGCACTTCTCACGTCGTAATTCTCTAATGACATAACTGAAGGAATTAGTTAAGCGGCCAGGTGGACGATCCCCAACCTTGACAAGATTTTTTATATAGTCATCTGTCAAAAAATATGCGCCTACAGGAGTCGTGTTCAAGATCTGCAAAACACTGTTCATAAAGCACGTATTTCCCAAATTGATGATTCCTCGCCGAGGGGACGTCATCGGTCTATTCACAGTGTTAAAACGCCACGTTTCGTAACATGAGGTAGATACCACAGTCGTTTTGGGAGGAGAAGGCACAAGGCGCGACTCTGGTGGCGAATAATTCGCATATAACGGTGGAGCTACACCCAACGAACCGCTTTGGGGACGCGGCACAACTGTTGTTGAGCCCACAGTAGATCCTGGAATGGATGTACTGTTTAGCAACGACATAAAATCGCTACTGCCCACCCCATTTCCATTCAGCAATTTCTGTCTACGCATTTCGTGTTGATACTGCTGAGACTTCAATGAATCATCTGTGGGAACATAGTCTTCACGCTCCAGTTGCAGTGCCACTGTTCTTTTGCGTGCTGATTCGCCTTCAGTAATTCTCTTGATCATTGCTTTGTAGTACTCCAGCAACTTACCACCGCGAAGATTTTCTTCGTAATTCAGTGCTGAATGCATTGTTTTCCTTGCATTTGGATACGATTGACGCACCTCAATGGGGCAATCTGCGGGATCTAGGATATGCAAGCAACGCACGCAATAAAAGTATGCACGGTCATAATTCTGGTTTTTAATTTCTAAAATAACGTGCTCCATCAATTTGTCCGCAGTGGCACCAATCTGCGCGGCCGTTGCCATTGGGGCATGGTAGTTTGTGGCATGGTGGTAAATTGTTTTTACATAATCATCGTATGAAACAACACTATCAAGTTCAAAAAAAGACATAACTGTATATAGAGTAGGACTAAGAATAATACTTATATATATATATATTCTGGAAAATGGAGCGAAAACTGCTTTATCTTTTAAAACGTATATGTTAAAAGAAATTGTATAAATGCACTCGCTACACTTCAAAAACAAAAAATTAAAGTGGGATACAAGCATTTGCTGATAAATTCATCTTCGGAATACCAGTTAAAAGCATAAGTCAAGCGGTGGAAAAAATGCTTGGTGGATGAAAAAAATAATGCTGTTTCTATACTTTTTCTCAATGGGGTTCTCCAAAAAAGCGATATTGATCCATACAAAAGCAATAAACTCACAGAAAAAAGTACACCACGGAAGGACTGCTCATGCATGTATTTTCCCTCCCCGCCTCGGCCAACACGGAACACCGAACTGTCACCAAACCTGTATGCCTTATAAACGAAGATACCCCGCAGCCAAAGGTGTCTCACGTATGTGTCATTGGGGGGGGGGGGGTGAAACTTTCGCAAAAGAGAAAGTCTGTCTGACCTCAAGTGGTACTTATAGTTGTTCATACCACAAGGTATTTCCCACATCAGGACACATACCGCTATGAAAAGAGGAGCAACAGCGCCTTTCTTTTCACATGGAGATTGGCCACAGCCTTTGCTTCATGGTCGTACTCTTAACGCGCTGTGGTCTTGTTCACTACTGGCATACAAGTTTCTTTTCTTAAGTCACATTTTGTTCCTTGGGACTTGTTGGATCGAACTTCTGTTACAAGCATCTAGCTTTTTATGCGAATAGCACTTTTGTTTACTAATTGCCTATCATCAATAGCCGTCCCATGCTCACCAAACAATTGAACATTATGTTTTCAACTCCTACAAACTATGAATTGTTTTTATTTTCTTTTCATTTTAACCGTTTTGTACTTCATCTTCAGTGATACGCATAGTAGATCTAGAGAGTGTTTTCCCGTAATATCGCAGCTTAAAAACAAATTGTATATATATAGATATATATATATACTTCTTTTTTCGTCGATTGATTTTCTAGTTAGGATGTCACGTTTAGGGGCTTATGCATCAGCTGCCATCCTAGCAGCGCTTTTAACTTTAGGTTCTCTATTTATTCGAGGGACAACATTTGGCACAGCGTGGCAAAGTTGTTTTGTTGGGTTAGGGTACGTTGTTGGATGCATCTTTAGCGCAAGACACAGCGCAGCGGACTGGCAAAATCCGATATACAGACGACTTGATTTCAATGCCATTATTTATGCTTTTTTCTTTTATGCAGTAACATCAGCAGTCCGTTATCTTGATCTTATCACGTTAATCTCTCTTTTGTTATGTATTCTTTCAGCCTGCTTTGCTCCTGAGAATCGCCGCGTAGCAGCCAGGAGAAATAAAGTAATGTTATCTGCTGCGAGTGGAGTTGTCGTTAGCTTTACTCTATTTGGAAACCGTGGTGGTGCTCCTCTTCATTCTGTGGTATTTGGCGCAGTGATGTTACTTTTGGCTGTTCTGACTCCTAGCTTTTCCTCGGTCGCCAGCGCTACAGTAGAATGGAGGAACAGCGTGACAGCAATTTTGATTTTGGCTTTTGCTGGCGCAGCCCAAGGCTATTACGGCGGTGGATTAGGTGTTTCTGGTGAAAATATCGTTTTACCCGTTGTATTGTTTATTGTCTCGGCTGCTGTATTTGGTATTTTATCATCAGGACACTTGGAGACTCTTTTCAAAGGTGGATATCCGCATGTTATTGCATGTGTTGCTGTGGTTTGTGGTGTTGGGGAGATAACTGGTTATGGTGTCGTACCATATTTTGGAATTAATCTCCAAACCACAGCTTCGTTTCTTTGCATAGCTTTTCTTGTAACACGTTTTTCTTTTGATTACCCTCCCAAACAGGCAAAAGTAACACAATTGTTTTCGAACACTCGAGAGGGAAAGTTGCGTATTTTTCTGTTTTTGACCGTGTTGATAATGTTTCTCGAATTCTTTTATGGGCTTCACGTTAACTCTTTGGGTCTTGTTTCCGATTCTTTTCATATGCTGCTAGACGCCGTCTCGATTTGTGTGGGTCTCGTGGCGGCTTCTGTTTCACATGCGCGTTCCAGTTCTGAAACACATCCATTTGGTTACAAAAGATACGAGGTTGTTGGAGGATTTGTTAATGGAGTATTGCTGTTATTTATTGCGCTTTTTGTGATGATGGAATCGATCGAAAGAATTTTTGATCCACCAGAAATTGAAGGCGCGTATCTGTTGCCTGTTGCGATTGTTGGACTTCTTATTAACATTGTCGGTGTTGTGTTTTTTCACGATTCTCACGGTCATTCCCACTCTCATGGTGACCATGACAATTGCGGCGGACACCCACACGCTTCATCTGGTCAAGTGGACCACAATATGCGTGGTGTTTATTTGCATATTTTGGCTGATATGTTAGGAAGCGTGAGTGTGATTATTTCTGGAGTGCTTATTCATTTATTTGGTCTGCGGGTTGCTGACCCTATCTGCAGTGCAATTAGCGCCACTTTTATTTTGGCGTCTGCGTTTCCACTTTTGGAAGGAACGGGCAAAGTTTTACTTCTTTCTGCACCAGAAGTGGAGGCTGATTTTTGTGCGCAGTTAGCAAGTAAAATTAGCCAAACTACACTTGTAAGTCAAGTTGAATCTGTGAAGGTGTGGATTCATTCTACACCACCACGCGATTTGTTGTTTTGCTGTGTGTCGGCGAAGCTTCAGCAAGGCCGTCCGTATGACTTATCACACGAAACAATTTCCCAATTGTGTCGTGACCAGGTTGCCAGCATTTTGTCCATTTCAAATGCGAGTATAGTTCTTCATTTAGAGTAGCAGCGGTGATTTTTTATTTCTTTATTTTGCTGTTGGAAATGTGCTACTTACGAATGAAGCAGAGTTATAATTCCTCTTTTTGGTGTAAATATAATTGTTTCTTTTTTCCCTTAGTTGACGTTTTTTTTGTCTTTTTCAAAGCATTTTTTGTCGTGTTACATGAATAACCTGTTTGGTGAAAGTAAGTGAGATATTGGTTCTTCGTACATAAATGGCAAACAAATGTTATCTAGATATATATTTTTTTGAAGTGGTAATGTGGATTGCTTTGTTTTTCTCTGTGATGAGGAAATCAATTTTAGTGATTTATATATACAACAATTTGAGTATATACTATAATGCATACAATGGAATTATTTTCTGGCTTCTTTTTCCTTTATATTCAAAAAGTGATACTGTTCTCGCGTTAGCACCTCATCTGTTTAACAAATGTGTCTTGTGCTGCAAATACTACATATTTATGCGTTCATTTTATCCCATTTTTTGTACATTATTTCTATTTTTTTTAATATGATCTTTATTGTTTACAGTACCTCTTTTTTGAACATTATTTTCTAGTGTTGTTTTAGCATTTACTTTGCCATTTCCCAACATGTTTTTTGCTAACCAGGCTTCTCAGGTCCTTAGGGAGGGCGCCTCACAGGAAAAGGGCGAGCGCGCTCGTCTGATGAACATTATGGGTGCCGTTTCTGTCGCTGATATTGTCAAGACCACTCTTGGCCCCAAGGGTATGGACAAGATTCTTCAGGGCATGGATCGCTCTCAGTCCGTTCGTGTCACCAACGATGGCGCAACAATTCTGAAGTCTCTCTTCATGGACAACCCTGCCGCTAAGATTCTCATTGATATGAGCAAGACGCAGGATGACGAGGTTGGTGATGGCACGACCAGCGTGACGGTGCTTGCTGGTGAGCTCCTGCGCAATGCTGAGAAGCTCTTGGACCAGTCTATCCATCCCCAGACCATTATTGAAGGCTACCGTATGGCGTCAACCGTTGCTCAGGAAGCTCTAGCTGCATCTGCAGAGGATCATGGCAACGACGAGAAGCTCTTCTACGAGGATCTTATTCGCATTGCCAAGACTACCCTGAGCTCCAAGATTATTACTGTCGAATCCGACCACTTTGCTAAGCTGTGTGTAGACTCCGTGCTGCGCCTCAAGGGCAGCGGCAACCTCGAGATGATCAACATTATGAAAAAACTCGGTGGCACTCTTCGCGACAGCTACCTGGAACCCGGCTTCCTTCTTGACAAGAAGATCGGTATTGGCCAGCCCCGTCACCTGGAGAATGCCAAGATTATGGTAGCCAACACTCCCATGGATACCGATAAGATTAAGATCTTTGGTGCAAAGGTGAACGTCGACAGCGTCTCGGGGCTCGCTGAGGTGGAGGCTTCCGAAAAGGCAAAGATGAAGGACAAGTGCATGAAGATCATCAACCACAATATTAACTGCTTTATTAACCGTCAACTTATCTACAACTATCCCGAGGAGATTTTTGCTCAGCACGGTATTATGGCTATTGAGCATGCCGATTTCGATGGTATTGAGCGTCTTGCCAAGGCTCTGGGCGCTGATGTAGTTTCTACTTTTGATGAGACTGACAAGGTGCAGTACGGCTTCGCTGAACGCATCGATGAAGTCATGATTGGCGAGGGCACCGTCATCCGCTTCTCCGGTCTTCCCAAGGGCGAGGCTTGCACCATTGTGCTCCGTGGTACCTCTCGTCACATCCTTGATGAGGCTGAGCGCTCTGTGCACGATGCGCTCTGCGTAATCTCCGAGACCGTCAAGGAGACCCGCACCGTCCTCGGCGCTGGCTGCTCTGAGTTCCTCATGGCGCGCGCTGTGGAAGAGAAGGCTCGCACAATCCCTGGCAAGCGCCAGCTTGCGATGATGGCCTTTGCTACTGCTCTTCGCACCCTCCCTGCTATCATTGCGGATAACGCCGGTCTGGATAGCAACGATCTTGTCACCCGTCTTCAGGCTGAGCACTACAACGGCAACAAGACCTTTGGCATTGACGTGATCAACGGCGACATCGCTGACGTGAAGACCATGGGTATCACCGAGTCGTACAAGGTGAAGAGCTCTGTCGTGGCCTACTCTTCTGAGGCTGCAGAGATGATCCTTCGCGTTGACGATGTCCTCCGTGCTGTCCCTCGTCAGCGCACACAATAATGTGAAAGATACCAAGGATTCTTCGATGTATGCGATTGCTGTGCACGCAGAGAGAGAGAGAGAGTGGGTTGCAGCGACAAAGGAAAATGGTATTTTTCCCCCTTTATTATTTAAACCAAGTACAGTGAAGTACTCCAATCAGTATTAAACACGACAATCTGATTCCAGTAAGGAAAGAGAATGAAGAAAAAGGAAAAAAAAAACAAGCATGAAATGAGACAGCGAAGCCTTTTTTTTTTGACTACTTGTGCTCACCAGGGCCGGCTCACATAGCGTCATCAGTGAATTGCAAGAGATGCGTGGCTTTTTTCGGGGGTTTACCAAAGGCAAATGATGAAGAAAGTATAGAGAGAAAACATTGTGATGTATTTGTGGCGTTCTGGCCAAGGGGGCACTTGAAGTAATGATGATGGTAAATAGAGCAATAAAAGAGACGCAGCAAGGGTGAGCTGGTTTCAACGGCGGAAGGGAAATGGATTTTGAGCGGATACATATACTATGAGTACATCCAAAGAAAAGAAATGTTAGAGAAACACGCCATGAGGCGATTGTGTCTTTGTAGAGAGGGTATAAAGACAAATCTCTGATAGACAAGTTTGCTTTTGCTGGAGATGGAATTAACTCAATTCACTTCTGCTAGGAGGAAGAAAATATGGAGTCATTTTTCATGTTCATATATCTTTTTCTGAACATGCAAGTTCATTAATTATGCATTCTTCCTTTTCTATCCTTTTTTTTCATATGAATCATTAACAATAAGTTATTCATCAAAGAATTTTAAGAAAAAAGAACATTAGGTTGAAAGCGGCACCGTGCGCTTCTCATTTTATAACAGTTGTATTTCATTTGGACACCACGCGTGTGCACACAAACACAGAGAGAGAGACTAGCGAATTTAGCTGTTATTACTTTTCGTTGTCGTTGTTCTTTTTTTTTTTTTTTTTTCACGCTCTACCGCAGGACATTCAGCGTACATCATCAGGCGATTCACTGGGTCCAACTCTGCTGTGATACTACAAGGCAAAAAGCAAAATATACTGCGCACTACTACATTTTCAACTTCTACTAGCACTTATTTTTCTTTTTTTTTTGTATATGAGCACCAAGTACACCGCTCCCACTAGCAAGCCCACTGCCCCTGCGGCCGCCGCGGAGAACCACGCGTCGGATGTCACCAAGGTGAAGATTTGCTCTGGCCACACCCGCCCTGTGTGCCACATTAACTACAGCAACGTTGTCGATGGCACATTTTGGTTTGTCACCTCCTGCCATGACGCGAAGCCGATGATCCGCAATGGCCAGACGGGCGATTGGATCGGTACCTTCGAAGGACACAAGGGTGCTGTGTTTTGCTCTGCTTTTAACGCTGGTGCTACTCGTCTGGTAACCGGCAGCGGCGATTACTCTTCCATGGTGTGGGATGCCACTACTGGCCAGAACCTGCACACATGGCACCACCCCAAGTACATCAAGTCCTGCGACTGGATGGACAATAAGGTCGCCACCGGGTGCTTTGATGGTATCATTCGCATCTACGATGCCACCAAGTACGACGCCGAGCCCATTTCCTTTGGTCTTCCCGAGTTCACCAACGTCAAGGCATCTTACCTCATTGATACTAACACTATGGTGACTGCATGCGGGACCACCATCATGAAGTGGGATCTTCGTGACACCTCAGCGCCATACCTGCGCCGCGACATCTCCGGCCTGAACTTCCTCGAGTACACCCACCAGCACTCCATTGTAGCAGCCCACGAGAAGAGCATCAGTTTTATCGATACCACAACCCTTGATATTAAAGGTAGTTTCACCACGGCAGAGGACGTGGAGTGCGCGTCGATTTCTCCGAATGGGCAGACGGTAGCAGCAGGTTCAAAGCTAAAGGCGAAGGAGTTTACAATTGACGGGACGGAGTTAGAGTCCAATCGCGGACATCACGGCCCCATCTTCCACATCCGCTGGGCTCCCGATGGCAATTCGTACACCTCAGGCGCCGAGGATGGTATGGTGCGTGTGTGGCCGTCGCACGACATTATTGAGAAGTACGACACCGATGCGTAGAGACTGCTTCGGCATCGCCGTCGTTTCTCTCTTTTTGTTATAAATGCAGAGCCGCACACGAATCCATGTTTCCTTGTTGAAGAATGCATCTGTATGGGGGCCGTTCTCTTTCCCCCTCCCCTCCCGTTTATCCGTCGACAAATGTGGTGTCGTCATAAAAAGTTGCAGCAGGAGATGTTTCTTCTTTTTTTTTTTCGTAGTTATTGTTTTTGTTATGTTGTTTAAGTAATGAAAAGAGGAGGATAGCTGGAATGGCGTCTCTCTGTGCTCACCTTTTTTTCTTCCTTTTTGCAGAATAGGCAGAAAGCGGGGAAACGTTGAAGGGCGGTGCGGTGCTTTTTTTTGCTAGGCTTTATCCTTGGAAGAACGAAAGGAAAAGAAAAGCATATCTATACATGCATAGGATGCTCGAAATGCACAGTATTGGAATGCCATTAGCGCGTTGTATGAGAGAGAGAATACAGGGGACTGACCCTATTGACTACAAAGTAACTAGTGGATTCATAGCCTCTGTATACATCTGCTTGCTATCTCCGCCTTTTTTTTTGCCCCTTTTGCGCAACGCTGATAAATTCTTTTTTTTTTTTGTTTTCTCTCCCATTTTTTTTTTGCCCTACAATCTTTTTGTGGATTCGTTTACATATACAACCATTTTTTAGCCTCTTCTTTCGCTTAGCCAAAACAAAGAACCTTTCTACCTTTCTAAAACCTTCACAGCTCAATCATGGACGCTGAGGCCGCTGCTGCTATTGTTGCCACCAACTCCCCCGCCAAGGTTTCTCCTCGCACTTCCCCCAAGAAGTCCTCCCCCAAGAAGTCCTCCCCCAAGAAGGCTTCCCCCAAGAAGGCCGCGAAGAAGGCTGGAGCCAAGAAGGCCGGCAAGAAGGCTGCGAAGAAGGCCGCCCCCAAGAAGAAGGCCGCCAAGAAGGCCGGCAAGAAGGCTGCCAAGAAGTCCGCCAAGAAGGCTGCGAAGAAGGCCGTGAAGAAGGCCCCCAAGAAGGCCGCGAAGAAGGCTGCGAAGAAGCCCGCCGCAAAGAAGAACTAAAATGATGGTTTGCTGAGTGAGGCCGTGAATAAATCTGTATTTTGACGACCATCTTTTGTTCATTGGACAATTTTTTTTCCCCCTTTCTACTCGTAAGCAATGTTAACTCATTGTTGAGTATCAATAGAGCTTCCCTTCTCTTTTTTTTTTTTTCCTGTACTTCGATTATTACCGTTATATGTTTCCCTTTTCTCTTATATATATATTGATGAGAAAGAGAAAGAAAGTAGTGTGTGGGGTTGTTTGTGCTGTATTTGTAGGTGATCATCTCTTGGTCATGTTGCTCTCTGGTTACCCATACACGTTTGTCTTTTTTTTTTTTTGCGAGTGCACTTATCTCAATATTTTTGGTTTGTTTGTAAAGTGCCCAAGAAAAAGAATGAAAAGCGAGGAGGGCGGCGTAAGGCGTCAATCGGCGAGAGTAGCCCCAAGATATACATATGATCCTCTTTAGCCAATATATATCTGAAAAAGAAATCTCCGGTACGTGCTTTAATATGGGAGTTGTGGGGCACGTTTATATATATATTTCTCTTTTGCCACTTCTTACGATGACGTGCAACTTGCAGTGTAGCATAAGTTGCAGATGTGAACAAAATATACATATGCGTTTTTCACTGATCGAAACAACAGCCAAATAATTAGAAAAAAAATAGAGTGAGGGAGAGAAAAAGAGAAAATAAAAAAGGAAAATTTTTGAGATTCAGTTACTTACATGCAAGTATATATACAAGCAATGAAATTTGAACTTCTATCGACGTTTAGCTGGTGGATTGCATGACTTTCTTTCCCTTTGTGGAAAGGGGCTTGTTTCTACATGCATATTGAAAGGAGAACATATGTAGGCACTGATTTTAGCAAGAAAGAAGAAAGAAGATTCCTAGTGAAAAAGGCGATAGCACTATACTTGTCTAGGTAATGGTGCGTGTCTGCATCACACTGTGCTGCACTCCAGCAGGTGATAGGTTCGTTGTATACAGGCTTGGAATGAGCGTGTATGAACAATTTATGATTTTTTTTTTTAAATCTGAGATGCTCAGTTCTGTTGTTTGGTTCATATACATATATATTCGCAACTGCTATGATCTTTGTTTATGTTTTTTTCTTTTTTTTTCAGTACTACCTTTATCTAGAACATTTTAAAGTAGTAGAGCACTACACAGAAAGGAAGGGAGCCTTGCTCACTGTTCTCTCTGATAGCTACACGTAAACATACGTATTCTTTCTAGTTGTTGCAACCTGCCAGAGTGTTTTTTTATTATATATTACTGCTGGTCTTTTTTTTTTCTTGCATAACATTTATTGAATCTTCATGCAAACGGGCGAGTCCCCGTCCGTAAATGACCGCACTGCGGTCGAATATGCAGCAGCGCACGAGCTTCACGAGCTAGTAGACATGCTCATTACTGAGGTAGCAGCTCATCAACCCAAGAATCCGGTGGCCCATATGGCAGATTTTCTACAAAAGCGTATTGCAAAGCGCGAGAAGCGGCATGATGACACCCTTCTTGCTGCTACCCTCACATCAACGACGTGGAATGCAGAAATGAAAGTGGCATCGCGTGCGCAGGTCGACGGCGCCAATCGTCTTTCTGATGGCAACTCTCAATGTCTTGTGCGCTTTGGCATTTGGTTTCACATTTGCTACGCCGATTTGCCCAGCATCGTGGAGTCCTTTGGTAAATCTATGAAGAAGCACTTCCCACATGCTGATGAAGCCCCGCCGGATTTTGCCACCAATGTAGAGTTCTTGCTTCAGATGCTCGCTACTGCTTCAGCAACGGAGCATTACAAGGGGTTTGATGAAGCCATCAAGTTTGTGCCTCTACGCCCACACCAGCAGACTCCACAGGCGTGTGCGCTGCTTATTCAATGTGTGCTGGACGCTGCTCCTGCTGCGACCCCAACACAGCGCCGCTCCTTCATCGCGTTCATGCGCCGTGTTGGCTTCTACTTGCGACTTGCCTCTTCTCTTGACGATGGAGCGGTGGTGAAGACAGCTTGGCGGGCGATCCGCGACGATAGACGGTGCTGGGACGCGATCTGTGCCTATGTGCGGCGTGAACACCGCCATATGGACCCCATTGCCGCCATGGAGGCTGATTTCTTCATCGTTCATGCTAATATCATTGACAACGCTGTAGCGCTGCTTCCCAAGATACATCAGCTGCGCAAGGAGGTCATAGAGCCAGCCTATGAAAAGATTCTTAAAATTCCTGGACGTCAACTCGTTCCCGACCGCTTTGTTATGTTCTCTGCCCTTTTTTATCGCGCCATTGAGGAGTGTGTCGATCGCGAGGTCTTTGACCCCATAACAGCGCAGCTCTTTGAGGACTTGCTGCTGCGTCTCATTGAGATTGTCAATGAGGTGGCGTGCGACCACTTTTCGGACGTGCGGCGGCTCTGTGTGCGTCTAGGTAGCCCAAGTCTGTTCCGTACAATGAAGCGCTTTATTGGTAATGATAGCTATCGCGTGCGAAGCGAATCTGAGGAAGGGCGTACTCTCTATTGTAAATACTTGGAGGGCTTTCAAGGTTATACACCGGACGGCCCCGCCTCCTTCATGGCGGTGGCGCGTGCCGTGCTTGACACGCCACGTATGTTTTATTCAAGTGAGGGCTATGCAATACGGTGCAACGCGGAGGCACATCGCACGCTGCTTCATATGCTCAGCGCACTCGTGCACTTTCGTGACACCATCACCGTAGGGGAGGTGCAACTCCTTATTGTGCGCAGTCGCTGCTTCGGCGTGTCGCCGTACAACTTGTTTGTGTACTTTGCGGAAGAGTTTGGTAAAATCGCAACTGTCTCCTTTCAAACTCGCGAGACCGCCAAGCAGATGCTCATTGTTTTGCAAGAGGTCTGCCTGGCCGCACTGAACTCGCCAATTATGGAGGAACTCGCACGCTCGCTGCAGGTCTTTGCGGACGCAATTGAGCCCAAGCATCTTTCTGAGCACATGATGGTCACCTCCATGTCTCAAGAGGTGCTCACTCCTGAAGCGCTAGGCAACTATCTTGGCGTGGACGTGTTCCTGCGTGAACTTATCCAAGCCTTTGGCACGCCTATTGATCAGACTCCAGGCCACGTTCAAGATCGTTTCTTCAGTTCCTATTCGCTCATGACGGCGCGTCTGCAGGTGAGCCGCATTCAGATGAGTGGGTGCTGCGACTTTGTTGCCATGGCGCTTTTATCTTCAGCGGACGACATCGCCGCGAACGCGTCGGTGCATCCGCTGCTGCCAGCGATGGAAGTGTTCTTTGGCCTCAGCCACGCTCTGGACCTCGCCACCTATGCCAAGTCATCGGCGTATGACAGAATGAAGCTCCTGCGTCACTTTCAGTCTCGCAAGACATCGCGTTTGCTGATGCTAGCCATTGAGGACTTTGTGCGGACCTTCCCTGTGTATCACGCGCGCCTCACCCGCCCCTCTATCTCGCTAGAGTCTCTTCAACTTCCTTTCGTGGGTCTTCTCATGAAGCTTCTCGAGGCTCCATTGGTTGCATCGATGTCAAAGGAGCTGAGGGAGGTGGCGGTAACTCTTGCCGTGCGGGGTGTGCTACCACAAGACTATGATCTGTTCGGGATATGCATGGAGCGAGTGCTACGCTCGCCGGACTTCCCAGAGGCGGAGTGGGGCGGCTTTTATAGAGAGGTCGTGGATGCACTCATTGAACTTTCTCCGCCTGTCCGTTCAGTTCGTACGTACGGCATTGATGATATCGTCAATATTGTCCGGGCACAGGCATACACGCGTCGTTACGTTGTGCGTCGCCGTCTGCGCATCGCTCAGCAGTCCAAAGTGTTTCAGCTTGAGCGCTTATTCCAGCTGTCCCGCGACTCAGCCAAGGGCTCAACGGTCGAAAATGATGACGATCTCTTCAACCTAGATACGAACAAGGCACGGATGAGGGACCTGGACAGGCAAGTTGTGCAGCTGAGCTGGAGCACGCTGGATCTAGACACTCAAGCGTTGCTCATTTATCACGCGCTGCAGAGCGCGCCGACATTTAAAGGAACAAGGGAGGAGATGGATCAGCTTTACAACGGAAACCACAGTCTCAGCAACGTTTTCTCGGCTCCTGCCTCGCCGCACAACGATGACCCCGGGCTTGGTACGGATGCAAGTGTGGTAGGTAGTAGCAGCACCAGAGGCAGCAAAGCGCCACTCACTGTGTCACACAGTGTCCTGAAGGAGGTACGAGCGCAGAAGATGGAGACGCTAGAGAACTGCCGCACGATCGCAACACACTTTTCAACGATCGTCAATGTGATGGCGCCTACCCTAAGTGCCTCACCACCGCCGCGTGCCAGTGGCTTGATTGAGGAAGAGGGCTGGGTGGTTGTTTTACGTGAGCTGTACGATGGAAGTATGGCAGTCTTCTTTGATCACCAACTTGCCATGGAGCACCTGCTGCCGTTTGGTACGCTGTTAGTGGATGGCGTGTGCCGCAAACTGCCCCTTTCCCACCCCGGTATTCGTGTTGCGTGGGTTGCTTTTATGGGTGACCTGGGGAACATCATGACATAGGGACCTGAAGGTTTTTTTTTTTTTTTAAACATAGATGGATGTAGCAGGGAACTGTGACCTCAGTGATGGCAGCGACACGTCTGCGCTTTTTTTTTTCTTTTCCTTTTTCTTCACTAGTCTTGTGTCTATATGCAATGAGTGATGATGTTGATGATGATAATAATTGCAATTGCCCGCTGCTGCTTTTTTTTTTTTTTGGCACTTGGTAGTTTTTTTGTCTTTTTCTTTTTCTTCTTCCTCTTTAATTTGTACCATGTTGGATTTCTCTCTTTCTTTTTTTTTAAACTTGTGATTCACATCATTACTTTTCTTTATTTTCTTTCTAGTTGCATGATGATTCTCTATGCATTTTTTTAAAATGTATATAGACCAACTGATGCACTCTAGAATGCTATGTAAAAATAAAAAAACTTACACACACGTACATGGTGGAAGCAACACTATAAATTGTATACTTTCTGGAATTATCTGCTTTTTCTTCTTCTTATTGCCGTTATTGTTGTGTGTTGTTCATCGTGTGTTATGTATATGCATGCGTAGCCTATGGAAACACGAAGCTTTGAATGCTGCGCTTGACTATATACATCCACGACAGTCGTGGAATCAGTATCTATATGTTTTGTAGGCAAAGAGTCCTGAATAAAAGCAGGAACAATCTTCTTTTTTTTAATGGTGGAATTCATCATAGCTAAAAACAGGAACTCTGTTCGCCCTCTTTTTTTCTGTAGATCGTAGAAGGCTTTTTCCTCATTTCCGTCATCTTTTTTTTTTTTTTTTTTGATGAACCTGTTACTTTCATTAAGCCTTTATGAACTATACTTATCTTTTTTACTCTCTTTTTTTATTTTATCATGTACACTACATTGACACCAGCAAGCTTTTTTCTTTTATTTTATTGAAAGGCGACTCTCGTTTCCTCTCAGACTATTTTCTTTTCCCTTTCTGCTCAGAAGGGCATTCAAGAGAATAAGGCAGCCATAGAATACAAAAAAGAAACGAATCTCCTTTCTTTTTCTTTTCGAAAAAAAAAAAAAATGGGGACATCGGCGTCGCAATCAGCGCGCGAGGCACCGGTGAGGTATGTAGCGAAGAAGATTCCACGACTTGATAAGACACCCGTGGAACAGCAGTTCAAGAAGCCTTCCTTCACAGCGCAAGGTATCAACACACGCACGGACGATGTGAATACAGAGCCACTCATGTACGTGGAGACCTCCAAGGACGCGAGTAGTACAGAGCTGACCGACCACTCGGCGCCGCGTTGGTATCTCAACACATACATGGAAATGATGGATAACATTCGAGAGGATCAGACAGTCATCTCGGGAAACTTGCCTACCTCGTGGTTCAGAGATCAATTTGAACCATACTCTCTCGTTCGCGGCCGCATCGACGACGAGGATCTGCGTTGGGTACTCGCGTCAGAGCAACGCAAGATGGGCGTCGACAAGCTCACGACGTACACCAAATTGGATCGGAGCGTACTACAGGACATCCTTGACACCGTGGAGCTGCCGCGCACGCAGTACCGCAATTACAAGGGCAAGCTCCATAAATCCATAGAGGACGCCAACACACACATGGCAGCGCGTAAAATTCAAATGGAGAAGGCACGTGAGACGGAGGTGCTGCGACGCATTGGTTACAGCGAAGAGGAAGTGGCGAAGGAGGAGCAGTACTGGACGAACCGTCCTCGTGGCGTGAAGGCGCTTGATGATTTAGGGGTCAGCGTGCGGCAGCGGAAGCGCGACCAGCGTGCGGCGGAGATGAACGAGATGGAGGACTTGCTTGAGGAACGTCGCATTGAGCAGATTGAACGTGGGGAGGCGGGGCTGACCGAAGAGGAGATTCACGAACGCCCTGAGCAGTTGATTGTAAAGCCGCGGTTCTTTATGACGGAGCGGTCCAAGCCGTACCGACGCATGTACGCGGCCGATATTGGAAAGGATGGTCTCAATCAGCAAAAGTTCCAGTGGTGGCTGGATCGTACGCGGCGTATCAAGCGCGCGGTGGACACGATCCATGGTGTGCCGGTGTACAACGAGCGCCTCTCCGCAAATGAGGAGCAAACGCGCAAGCAAATGCGTGAGGCTGCGGAGTTCAATTTTAAGGTTTCACAGGCACAGGGTGCCAAGGGCTTCACGGACCCACGTGGGCACTATGATCAGTTTCTTGACATTATGCGAGCAAACAAGGATGAACGGCAAGCCGATACCAATGTCGACGTGTACGAGGACGGCGTCACCGATCATCCTGTTTATCGCTTCCCACACACACGCGATCACCCACCGAAGCCAACGTACCAGCACGCGACTGACCGACACGATCATGTAGATCCTGTTGACACTGACATATTCAATCTGCAGAATGTTGAAGGCAGTGATAGCAGCAGTAGTGGTGATTCCACCTCCGATAGCTCCACTGATAACTTCAAGAAGAAGAAGAGAGATAGTGATGATAACGATGCCAGTGGCTGTGTGAGGGGGAAGGATAGCAATGGTAAGGATGGAAAGACAGAGGAGTAAGTAAACTATCAAGTCGCGCAAAGGAGCCGCACTTAGGTGGCTGCGAAGAAGTTAATTTGCTTTCATTTGTTAATCTGCATGCCCCATTCTTTTTTTTTTTCCTCTTCTTCTTCTTTACACTCATTTTTTTTTGTTGTTGTTGCTTGCCAAGTAAGGCTCATACGTTTTTGGAATCTTTATCGAAGTGCAGGGTAGGTGGCAGATCTTCAGTGTGAAGAATGAGACCAGGAAGTTTTTGCAGGTGGCTACTACTGCTTATGAACGATTTAATCAACCACAGATATATTTTTTCTTTTTTTTTTTCTAATTTGGTGCTCCGTATATTTATCATTCAAACTGCTGGATCTGAGAGCGAATTCAGTGTGGATACTGTTTGAATACGTCGTAATGTATGAGGAGGAGGGGGGGGGGGAGCACTGAGGAAAGTATGAAGGAAGAAGTTTCACTAGTAACAATAGTACAACGAGGAAGAAGATACCAACAACCGTACTTCAAGCCCACCTTTTCTACACATTTTAATAGTGGCGCTTTACCTTTTTGGAGATCTGTTTTTTTTTTTTGTTGACTTTTTGCTTGGGCGAATGATTTTCCTCTTCAACTTTCTTTTTTTCTATTATGTTTTTCTTTTCTTCGTTTCAAGGAGTTAATACCGAATACCTTTTTCGAAATATTGTATCTAGTCGTAGTGGCGCTCCTGAACTTTTCTTTTTGAAAACAAGGATTGCAATCATAACAAAGACAAAAACAAAAGATTTGATTTCAAAGAAAATCGACAGCGAAAGAAACAAGAAAGAGAAAAAGGCACAGTTTTTCTTTTCGTATCAGGTAGCAGGTGTCATTTTTTATATCACTTTCTATTTTTTTTTCCTCTTCACTGCTACCAATAGACAGTTAGCGAACTGGTTGAGTACTCTTCTCTCTCTCCTTCTCTCTGTATCTTTCTCTCAGTGTGTGTCTCGCTCTGTCGCCTTTTTTTTCTCCCACACATTCGTGCCCAAATTTGAGTACGATCAGCAGCTACACACATCTGTATACCTTCATTTCTCTCAACTGTGTTCTCTCTTTTTTTTTTTCCACCCTTTGTATCAACAACAACGAAATATATCAACAGAAAATGTCTACTGTCACTCCCGCCAGCCTTTTCGATCTTCAAAAGCACCTTCGTGAGCTTGAGGACAAGGCGAAGCGCCTCCGCGACGACGTGAAGCGTCTTGAAGCCACTAAAACCGCTCTTGGTGCTAGCGATGCGCTTGTTGCACTTGCTGAACACGTAAGGCAGGAGTGTGAGGAGGGAAACCAGGCCGTCACGATCAACAGCGCCGTCTCTAGCAAGCGCCGCCGCCAGCTGCAACAGCAGCAGCAGGCCAAGCGTCTCGTTCTTCATCAGGACTTTGTGGATGAGCTAGCTCACAAGGCTGGAGGCGTGAGTGCAACCGTTGCGAAGCACCGTGCTCTCGTGAGGGAGAAGGAAGTGCTGATGGCAACCCTTGAGAACGCTACCGCCCGCGCGGAGGAGGAGGAGCAGCAGTACATTGCACTCTCTGAGCTTGTCGATGCTGATAGCGATGAGCACTCAGCCGTGTCGATTGGCATTAAGAAGCACAACGCGTACATGCACGCCCTTAACGAGCTGATCCCTTTGTATCGCACCCGTGACACGGTTCGCGAACACATGGATGCCCAGTCTGCGGAGCTTCAGCGTATTGCCGGTATGGCGCAGGAGACGAGCAACGCGGAGGAGCAGAGAGAGCAGGCTCGCGCTGTGCTCGCGGAGAAGGAGGAGCAGCTTCGCCAGTTGCGCGCCGAGGGTCGCAAGACAGTGCGCGCTGTCAAGGCGAAAGATGAGATTCTTGTCAAGAAGTCGCGCGACATGACGGAGGAGGAGAAGATCCATTCCGTCAACTACACGCGTCGTGTTGCGATGCATGAGCTGGACAAGGAGCATGAACAGATTAAGATCAACGATCAGTCTATTCGTTATCGCGCGATGGAGATTGCCAAGGCGGAGAAGCGCCTTGAGCTTGTTGGCGATGCGGTGGCTGGCGCGGGCTTGAGCGAGGAGGAACGCGTTGACGTGGAGCTTGTAGACACCCTCATCACAGAGGTGGATGCGCTTTATAATTTGCAAACTGAGGCGAACATTCGTGCCGATCAGCTGGACGCCACGGTTGAGCTGATGGAGTTCCGCGGTAGCGCGATGGAGCGCACCACGGATGGTACCCGCAAGGAGATGGAGCGCATTAAGAAGGAGCACGAGCGCTTCCTCAAGACTGTCCGCGAGGAAGTTTCTGCCGAGCAGAAGTCCAATGATCGCGAGGTTGCTGCCTTGGAGCGTGAGATAGACCACCTCCGTGGGGATCTCTCTTCACATCGCAGCGCGGGTAGCCGCCAAAGCCGCCGCAGCGGCACCACTAACACGTCCACTGCGCAGAAGGCTTAGGAGCGGGACTGAAACATGAGTGGAGCACACTATTACACGCAAAAAGAAAAGAAGAGGAATCGTGAAAGGGGAGATGCGGGTTGCGCCATAGTATCCAGATGTCCCGCTAGCAAGGGGCTTTGAAAAAAAAAAAAAACGCGCTTTCTTGTTTTGTAGGTTTTGCATTTGGTAGAAAAATAGTAGAATGAGAGGGAAGCGTGTGTGTGTGTGTGGACGCAGGGAAGAGTAGGGAGATATTAATGTGCGCCTTAAAAATAAATAAAAAGTGATTGTTGATGCTGTTTTATACAGTGGTGGTATAATAGAGAGACAGCTGGTGGGATGGAGTCTTTTTTTCCCTTTTTTATTTTTCTCCTTTCTCTAATATCATTGTGTGGTGTTGCAATAGAATGGTCACAATATCGATAGTGCTCGGTTCTCTTCTCCTTCTGTCTTTCCACGCACACTCTCCTGTTCCTGGTGTAATGAATTCAAGCGCTCTGCAACATTGTGGAAGGCTTTTAATCATTGACGCTTCATTCTTTCTTTCTTTTTTTCTTCATTTGACCAAATGGCAATAAACGTGTTGTTTTGTTTACTTGTCATCTCCCCCGTGTAATCTTTATATATATATTTCTTCTCTTTTTTTTTTTTGAAGAAATGACCCCCTTAAAACATATATATATGCTGTTATCGTTGTGTGCGTGCGAGAGTCTATTGTGGATACAACATCGTTAGTACCGATATTTTTTAAACTTTTTTCTTTGGTGTTGCTCTCATTATTATTATTATATTGTAGAGGAAGAAAGGACTTGACTGGCAATAGTACCCTGGAAAGTGGATACGTCGAAAGAGACAAGGGAAACTCAAAGCTACTTAGCTGTAAGGATGCCGACGATTATTATGCAGAAGGGTTTCTTTTTGCGTTTTTTTTCTTACGCACTGCGGTATTGTTAGTTATATATCGAAAATGATAGGACAGAAGGGCAGGATCTGATAAACAGTAAGAAAAAGTTAAAACAACAGCAACAAAAATAACAGAAAGCAAAGTGTTGCTCATGTTTCTCCCTTCCTTCGCTGTATCTCTTTTTTTTTTCTTTTACTCCCTTTTTCTAGTTAAGTAGTGCTGAAGCCCAAGGCGCTTGTGCGTGGGTGTGTGTTTACTTCATCGTTGTGGGTTGAGGGTGTTGCACTAGTTGATTGTATGGTCGTGTATGAGTGTACTGTGCTTATTATTATTATTACTATTATTATCTTTCTTTTCTCTTTGTACTGCGGTTACCGGCATTTGAACTTATATCACTTTATTTTTGCTTTGTAGTCCCTTTTTTTAAAGCATTTTTATTCCTCCCCATTTTTTTCAGTTCTTTTTTCTTTTCATTTCTAAACCAGCACCAGAAAGGCAGAATCATATAAGTTCTTGTGCCCAAACACGATGGTGAGTGTTTTTCCTTGGTTGATGTTGATTCTTAACTCCATGAGAGGAAAAGGGGTGAAGAGAAAAAGGAGGATAAAATGAGAGAGAAAAGAAAAGAAAGATATTGTCTTTGCGCGAAAAGGAGAATTCCTTTAACAACCCCTGCAAGCAGTGCATACTGTCAACAACTTCAAAAAAAAAAATGCATGGAGCAGTTCTTTTTTTTTTTTCCCTTTATGTGCGTCCCCATACTGTATGGCATATGTAGGTCAGTCAGAGAAACAAAAAGAAAAGAAAGAGGAAAAGCTCTTCAAGGACTTTTTTTTGGAGGTGAAAACCCATTTTTCTCTTTTTTTTTTAAATGGCATCGGTAGCACAAGAGCGCGTTGATGCAATCTCGTTTTCTGAATCTTGTACTGCTTCGCATTGATGGTTTCCTGTTATCTTTTTATTTCTTTTCCCTTTACGATTGTTGCTATCGGCGATGTACTGTTCATAAAGTATCAAGGTAATTTTAAGAGGAAGTATACACATAGCACTTCAGTGGGTTTTTTTTTTACATTTTGCTTTATTTAATAGGTGACGAACGCAGTGGTGTCTTCTTCTGTTTGTTCTTTCTTTCAGTTTTTTTTTTTTCTGATTGACCTTATCGTGGTCTGTATTGGATTGCTATTACGTCGTTGTGGATAAGAAGGCATTTATAACTTTTCATTCGACGACAGTGATCACATAAACGCAACACAACACACATAGATATATACAAAGAAATAAAAAGCAACAACAACACTTACTCAACGTCTGCCGTCTACCTTTTTTTTTTCTCTTTCTTTCAATTGAGGAAAGCACGATGGAATCGCAGATGATGCTTGCTGGGCAAGACTCCGAAGAGTCTCGCATGGCAGTAAAGCTTCAGAGAGAGCTCAAGAAGAAGAAGGATGCTCTTCGTAAATCCAAGAAGGTACTCAAGTCACTTAAACCTGAGGATGCAGGCTACGCAGCAGCAAAGATAGAGGAGGACAAAGTAATCGCTGAGATGAACGCCATTGCGGAGAAGTGTCCATCATTGGCCGCTGCCGTTGCGGAGGCAATGGAGGAGCCGACCAAGAGCAGTGCGGGCAAGAAGCCTCCTGCTGCTGGTGCTTCATCCTCCGCATCACCAGAGACGGCGAAGCCAGCGACTGCTACTGCGACTTCTGCCAAAGGGAGCGAAGGATCACCGAAGAAGGTGGAGGAGGAGGCGGAAGACCTGGAGGGGAATTGCTTGAAGCTGAGGAAGGCTGTCGAAGAGCGTATCAAGAGATCCCTTGCGGGGCCTACTGCGGTGCACCGACGTGTGTCAGTGATTCACCCTCGTGTAGCGGAGGCGACGGTGATGATGGAGGAAATGCTCATTGTCGGCGGTAACGCTCGCACGTTGGCAGTTATTAGCGCTTTTAGAGACCTGATCAAGTCTACTACAGTGCTCGTAGGGTCCTCTGTAAAGGACGTTGACACAAAGGCTTTTGAGGGGCTCGTTGAGGCCAACTTTGCATTTATTCATCGCAAGCGAGCAGCATCTGCAGGTATGCACTACGTGAAACAAGCTCTCGTGTCTCGCTTCGTTGCGGTTCGCGATGAAGTGGTGCACCACAAGTCGAGCACTGGGGCTCTCGTGGACGCGCTTGGCGACTCACGTGACGTTGCTCTCCGCATTATCAATCTTATTGAGACTGAGGTAAAGATGTCGCTGCAGAGCATCGTTGAGGAGCGCTCTCTCCCATACACGTCCTCTTCAGACACGATTCTCGTCTTTGGACGCAGTAGCGTCATCGAGTACATGCTTCTTTCACGTGCGTGCTCACCCCAACGTAAGCCACGCAGAGTGATCGTTTTAGACGCGGCACCACTTTTTGAGGGGAGATCTCTTGCGCGAAAGCTGTCAGATGCAGGCATCAGCGTTACGTACGGCCTTCTTACGGCGTGCTGCACCGTCATGCCCAAGTGCACCCGTGTGTTCATAGGGGCTTCGTCTGTGCTTCAAAATGGTGATGTATTTGCTCGTGGCGGCACTGCGTTGGTCGCCGCATGCGCCAAGTCATTCCGTAAGCCGGTGCTGTGCTTTTGCGAGAGCTATAAGTTTGTGCCAGAGGTGTGGCTGGGCAATCTGGCACAGAACACCAAGTTGGTAGACATCCGCCCCCGTCAAGACCCTCTCGCGGAGACCTTAGTGAGTCGTAGTCCCCTTTCTTTTCCACTGGTACCACCTGTGTCTACCAAGTCTCCGTCTCCTGCGTCACAAACAACACCGACGCCTTTTTCGTCGAATGCATGGCCTAAAGGTGATTTTGCGGCGGCCACTTCTTCAATTTTAGACTCCTCTTCTGCCGCGTCCGGCTACTTGTATGACTTGACCCCTGCCACGTACGTGGATATGATTATTTGCGAGATGGGGTGCCTGCACACGTCGGCCATTGTGGCCGCGATCAAGGACCGCGAGGGGCGTGAGACCGCACCCATGATGTACCTTGCTAAGGACTAAAGCGGGTGTGTGTGGGTGCTTTCTGTATGGTGAGTAGGTGCGTCTCTCCCAAAAAGTAATCTCTCTCTTTTTTTTTCTTTACAGACGGTGGTTGGGTGAGTAGTAGGTGAAAGGGAGAGGCACATTGTTGCTACTTAATGTTAAACAGTATCAACAACACCACACTCACAAAAAGGGATTTTAGTTTGTTATGTGTTATATGACGTTTTTTTTTGTATTTACAGTAAGGCTTTTTTTTTTTGAAACTTGGGCAAGCCAAAGAGGTGAACCAATTCATTATATGAGAAGAAGGGCATATATAACACAGAGATAAGTGGATTGCATTGATTAAGAAGAGCATCTGGAAAAAGAACAAAGGGATGTGCGCCATTTTTTTTGGTGCCGAGTTTTTTTTTTTTGCTTTCCTTTTTTTTTTCAATTGGAAGATGGGATGCGCTCAAATGCGTTTGCCACTTTATATTTTCCTGATGCTTCACTTTGATTTCTTCTTTTTTCTTAGTTACATTCTCCGTCTCATTTTACTTTGCTCTTCTCTTCTCACTTCTCTCTTTTTTTAATTTTTAATATTATGAAGTTTTTTTTCCTTTTTTTTTTTTTGTAAAACTGGTGCTGCAACCATTTTTATGCATTTGTGTTCAAGAAGAAGAGTTTAGGAAAATATAACAGCAGAAAAAGAAAAGGTTTTAGTTTAGCTCGGTAAGCTGTAGAATCAAGGTTTGCTCTCTCACTTTTTTTTTTTTACTACCAGAAATTTTATATACTTTGACGTAAAGTGTACATATATCAAACATTTTTGTCTCTTTGTGCGTGCTTAAGCTCACGCTGTATACAGTGTGTAGTGAAAAAGAGTATATCCCTTCCTTCCTCCTCTCTCAAAACCAAAGCAACATCAGTAAATTTGGCCGTTTCCACATCAACACATCACCTGTGATTTTCGAAGGACTTTTCGAATAAAAAAGGAAGCGTTTTTTTTTTTTTTTTTTGCAGGTGCGTGTGTGTTGGTATCTATCGACAAGGTACACACATACACACAGTCAAGTTGCTGGCGTTGTACGAGTTCATATATATAATCTGAAAGAGGGAAAGGAAGAAAAAAAGTTACGCCGGCGCATATTTGCCTTTACGTCCAATTCCACTGTGGATTTCTTTTGCTCTCTCTCTCTCTCTCATCCCCTCTGGAGGCACCTAGAAGGTTTTTCGCCAGACACATATTGATGGACTTTGACGCCTTCATCCCTCAAAGTGGTAGTGCTACGCCAACATCGGTAGCACTCCAAAAAGCTCATTACGTTGCCCCGGGAAACGTCTGTTGTATTGATTCTCCTAGTAGTCATTCCCAAACCATGGCCGATGAGCCGGATGTTATGAGTAACTTATCAAACACTCCGCAGCGCGTTTGTTGCTCTTCCGAGCGCAGTTTTCTCACCACACAGGACGTGGAAGAAGCAGGTGAAAGCTTGCTGCCCATGCATGTGGCACTGCAGAGGGGAGGAGGCTCTAGCAGTGTGGACGGTGAGGCTCAGCGGCGACGGAGGCCCAGCATGCCTATTCGTCGCGATCGGAATAGAAGTATGAGCACCAGCAGTCAGAACAAATTTGAAATTGAAGCGCATGTACCTCAGCTTAACTCGACTGGATCACCTCTTTTACGTCTTGATGAGGAAAGCCCCGCGTGCTTGAGTAGCGGCGGACGCAAATCCACCATGACACAGCGGTTGGGTAGTAGCGGTTCCATTGTGTCCCCTCCCACGGCGGGAGCTGTGTTGAGACCCTCTACACAACAACATCGTACCAGAAACGATGACGCGTCGGCGTCACTACGTGGCAAGGAATCGCGCGCTATAGCGCGTCCACCATTTCAGCTCAAGCGGAATCTTTTTTACTCTTTGGAGGGCTTCTCCACACCAAATGGTGCCACAGGCGTCGCCTCACCAGCCAGTGTCTCCCCCCCCCTTCCTGATGGTTCACCACGCGAAAATGAAACGATGCACAGTCTCGACAACTCTGGACCCTCTTCAAAGCGCGTAAGCACAGTGAACTCAGGGGTCGCACTGAATAGTGAAAGGAAAGAAGAACAAGCCGCGGACGAGGCATTAGACAGCGATGATGAGGAGGTGTGCTGCATCTGCCTGGAGGGGTATCCAGCGGATAACCCAAAATTCGAAGGGGTGTGCAAACATCACTTTCATCTTCCGTGTCTGATGGACTGGAAGCAACGGAGCAACGCGTGTCCAATGTGTTGCTCAGAGACCCTGCAGGGCGTGGGCTGTGACGAGGAGGTAGTGCCGCATCCAGCGCCTGCCGTGGATGTCTCCATGGACGAGGAGTATGCGTTGCGCTTGCAGATGAAGTATGCTCGAAAGCAGGCTCGTGCTCGTGCACGCTCCGAGCAGCTTCGCGCTGAACAGCTCCGTGCAATTTTGATGAGTGGTAGTGAGGGATCTGGAGATAGGGGAGGGGCGAATATGACGGCCACTGCAGTATTGGTGGCGACGACTTCGATGGCCACAGCACAGGAAGCCACTTCGCGTGCTCCACAGCGTCTTCCACCTGCAGGCCATTTAATATCACCCACGACACCTGCACGTGATGAAAGAGGAGACGGCGGCCGTGCTGGTGGCCGACGCCATGTGCGGCGACATTCGCCGGTGGTGGTGGATGCCGCGCAGGTAGCAGCACCACAAGAACCGAGACGACGCCAACGGGTGCGTCCTCGCGAGCGCCGTCAGCGCATACCAGCATCCTCCGATGAAAATCACTCATCTAACAAGTGCGTTGTGATGTAGAGACATGATATTGCGGTTCACGTATGCGCATGCGTCTGTGTCTGCCACCGGTAGTCTTATTCTTGTACTGTTGCTTTTTTTTTTGGTAGGTATTGTGATAGTGTGGATGAGTCCTCACTAATGGAGGGGATGATTCTAGATTGCTATTTTTCGTTTTGTTGCTTTCTTTTTCTTTCTTTTTGATTTGCCAGTTTTTTTTTGATTTTTTTTTTTTTGATATTTTTCTCCATTTTTTTTTTTTAAAATATAATAAATATCTTTGAGATTATGAGGACTGTTGGCATCCGCAATGTATCAGGCTTTCCCCCCTTATCACATGAGAGGAAGATGCAAATATTGTGTATGTGGCGTCGAATGGTTCCAGACATACAAAACAACAACAGCGACGTGTGCTTACATGAGTACAACATTCTTGAAGATATTGATGTTTCTCCGAGTTTTCTGCCTTTTTTTTTTTCCTCTTTTGGTTTGTTTCTTGCTACTGCTTGGAAGATGATGTTGCGGGTCTGCTTGTGCGTGCATCAAAACGATTTTTTTTTTTTTTTGAGAGGGTTGGGGTGATGCCCCAAGGCAATTTTACTTTTTCTTAAAATGAGATTGTTTGTGGCGTGCACAAGAGGAGGGGGTTCGGAAGAGAGAAACAAACAAAAAAACAAAAAAACGAACTGTGTACAAGTCGTGCTAGAGTGTTAGACAGCTATCTATGATAGTTTCAGTAACAGTTTGCTTGACTTTTTCGCTTGTTTCATGAAGAATCACAGGTATATATTTGTGTTTTCTTCCGTGTANACGAACTGTGTACAAGTCGTGCTAGAGTGTTAGACAGCTATCTATGATAGTTTCAGTAACAGTTTGCTTGACTTTTTCGCTTGTTTCATGAAGAATCACAGGTATATATTTGTGTTTTCTTCCGTGTAAATGGCTGAGGCAGAAATATAGGGAATACGTGCACAGTCGTTTCACTTTTTTTTTTTTTTTTTTTTTGGTATCTGTGCTTATGGGGAACAATCAGGAAAAAGGATAGGAGCAAGACAAAAGAGGGAGAAGACAGAGAGGGGGTCAAGAGACCAGTGGCTTAGAAGGCGCGTCTTTTTTTTTTCTTTCTTTCTTTCTTTTTTGCGTGCCAAAAAATCAGCGGTTATTACTCGATTGGGTCCTCTTCTTGATTTACGTATATAGACTCGATTGATGCGCTGCCGTGTGTGTTTTTCCATTTTTTTTTTTTGTATCTGTGGGGCTTTTTT
>JASANZ010002159.1:0-56508 GCA_030849805.1 Sergeia podlipaevii
CCCCAAAAAAAAAAGCATGTGCCCTAGCTACATATATTTACACAACCACCATTGAGAGAAGCGGCGCCACTGTAATATGTTTTTGTCTTCTTTGTGTGAATTTTTTAAAAATAATAGATGAGATGTTTGGCCAGTGAAAACTAACAATATATATATATGTTCTTTTTTTTTGCCTTTAAACATGCGCTAGCACTTGACCACGCACGCACACATATATATACACAGACACAAATTCAAAGAAAAAAAAAGAGGAGAAGCAATTGTATTATTACATTCATCTCTCTCCCTTCTCTAAATGATCAGGTGTGAGTGTGTATAGCAGTGCAACACGCAGTTTCCAAAGTCCCCTCCCCCCCCTCTAACAGTGCATAAGTAGTAATACAATTCCGCATGTGTGTATAAGGCGGAAGTAGAAGGGGAAAAATGGAACATAATAATAATAATTAAAGGGAACATAAAAGAAAGAGGGGAAAACAGAAATGTTACTACTACCGCCTGTTACAATACAGCTAAAAGACTGTAGCGATTCGATGCATCTAAAGGGGAGGGATAAAAAAAAAAAGAGACAAAGTAAAATGTTGTTTTACGTGTATTAATGTTTGATTGCTTATGTGCAAGTGTCAACTTATTCTGTGTCACGCTCTCCTCTTAGAGTACTTGCATCTGGCTCTCCCTCACGTATGTAGCACTATCCAAGTAAGAGCCTCGTTCGATAGAGACAAAAAAAAATTTAATTCATGCATCCGGAGATTCATATATTAAAAAAAAAAAAGCACAAATGCAGAAACAACACGTAAAAAGAAAAAAAAAAACACGCATTGAAAAGAAAAACGAGAAGGACATAACTTGTGTGCTACTCGTGACACGTGCACATTCTTTTTTCACACCTTCTCTAACTGTCAATTTCAGAGAAAAATGATATTCGGCAAAAGAAGATGTACTTGAAAAAGAAAAAAAATACAAGCACGAGTGAGTAGAAGACTCAACCTGTAACGTGCACATAATTGGCTTCATAACCTCCGAATATATTAGTCGAGCATACGCACACTCAAATATGTATATTATCTTCTCCCTTTCTCTTTAGCGTCAAAGCAGTACATTGTCTTTTGCTGTCAGCTGCTTGGCTTATTCACTGTAGGGAAAAAAAAAAAATGTGTTCCCTCTCCCCACTAAGATACTCTCACAAATGTGTTCCCTCTCTCCACTAAGATACTCTCACAAATGTGTTCCCTCTCTCCACTAAGATACTCTCACAAATGTGTTCCCTCTCTCCACTAAGATACTCTCACAAATGTGTTACTCTCCACAATATAGCGTACTCATTGTGGCTTTCTTAATGCAAACACACACACACACACACAAATATACATATATAAGCGCGCTCAAGCGCATGGTGCTCGCACACACACACACACACACACGCACGAACAAAATAGAATTTCCCTCTCTTCTTTGTATTACTTCAATAAATAAACAAAATTATGTGTGGAATTATTAGTATTCTTGTGTGCATTACTTTCCTTGGCGGGACTTATCAAAAAAAAAAAAAAAAAAATGTGTTCGTGGAAAGTCACCTCCTCCCCCTTTCCTTTCTTTTCTCTTCCACTTCTTCTGCATACCATTACTTTTCTCTTCAGAAAAAAAACAAAACAAAGGAAGTAATGAAAACTGCAATGAGAAAGTAAAAGAAAGATAAAAAAATATTTCGAAAAGAAAAACAAAAGCAAATTGGAGAAGGTAACAATGAACCAAAAGACGTACCACACAAATACATATATGTAGGTACAATACAGATGCATACACTGCTAACGCTGAGACACCCCTCACACGTGAAACTAGAAAAAGAAACTTCACAATTGCACATGAGCGCTCTGCTTAATCCTCCTTGAAGAGCTCATCAATGATATCCTTGTACTTGACATCCACCACACGCCTCTTGAGTTTCAACGCCGCTGTCAGCACGTCGTTGCTGGGTGTCCACTCATCGTTCAAGAGGTACATGTCCTGCACAACCTCAAACGACTTTCGACCCGCATCGCGTGCAGTCTTCTGGAAGCTCTTCAGCGCCAACTGATGGAACTCAGGGTCACTGAGAATGCGAGGGAACTTACCGGCGAGTTTGTGCTTGCGCTTGAATTCCTCCACGAGTGCCTCCGTCGTGAGCGCAAGGAGACAAACGTAGCTACGATGCGGGTTCACCAGCACACACACACAATTAGGGACTGTGAGCTCGTTGGTGCCATAGATGGACTCGAGCGTCTCCAGGGCCAGGTATTCGCCGTTGGCGTTCTTAGCCAGTGCCTTGACGCGACCGACGAGGCGGAGAGCACCGCTGCTGGTCATGGCGCCAACATCGCCAGTGTGGAACCAGCCGTCTTCGTCCAGTGCCTCCTTGGTCATCTCAGGCTGCCTGAAGTATTCCTTGAAGAGGAACGGACCACGGAGGCACACCTCACCTCGTGGCTCGGGCGTGTCTGTATGCTTGAACTCCTCTGTGTCACGCAGCTGCACTTCCTCCAGCTTCAAGATCTGGCCTACACAGTCGTACTGCAGGTTGCCGGTTCTCTGGATAGCGCCGACACAGACCGTTTCCGTAAGACCCCAACCCTGCACTACCATGCCGAACACTACGTTGATGAACTCCTGCGTGGCATGGGAGAGAGGACCGCCACCGCATAACATTGCGTACACACGACCACCCATCACTTGCCGAGGAATACCGAACACCTTCTCATTGTAGTACGGTGTGTCCTTGCCCTCCTTCAGTGCGTTAAGGCGAGCCCTATAGGCGTTGTCGAAAATCTGGCGCTTGAGGGTGCCCGGTTTGGGGAGGTGCAGCTCCACCTGCTTCTTCATTGTGTCAAACACACGTGGCACCGCCACGACGATCAGAGGGCGATACTCCGAGAGATCACCGTGTGGCTTGGCAAACTGGTCCATAAGAGTGCGCGGAGAGCCAAAGCCAACGATCACACCTCTCTGCATGAGCACAGAGACGACAGCGAGCTCCATGATGTGCGCCATGGGCAAGTACGAGCAGTACCACTCCTCCTTCGTCATTGGACCGGCGAGAATATCGAGAACGCGGTGAGAAATAGTCTGTATGCCAGCGTACAGGCTACCGTGGGTGTGCACGACGCCCTTGGGGTTGCCGGTGGTGCCGCTGGTGTACATGATGAGTGCCGTTTCCTTACACATGGAGCCATCAGGGATCTTGTAGTCGTACTGGTTGGACTGCCCCATGTGCATTACATCACCCCAGCGGTAGAGCTCAAAGTCCCCCACGTCAAGATCAGAGGGGAGCTGATCCAGATAGATGATCTTCACTGTTTTGTGATCGTGAGCGCGGAACATCTCAAGCAACTTCTTCACATGGTTGCCATTGCACACAATCGCGTGGCACTCCGTTTCTTTTAGCGCATAAGTGAGGGCGTCCTCCCCTAAATTCGCGTACACAGTCGTCACCACAAGTCCCTGGGACCAACAGCTGTACATAGTGTTGAGCCACTGCCAGCGGGTCTCCTCGTAAATCGCAAGACGCGCGCCACGCTCAAGGCCAATCTCCCTCAGGCCCTTGCCGAAGTTGATGATGTTGCGCCAGAAAAGTTCATAGCTCATCGTCTGCCGCTTCGTGTCAAAGACGTATGTTTCCATGGTCTTGGTGCGGCCATTCTTATCCGTCACGTCGTGTTTCTCAATGCTCTGCAAGGTACGATAGGCAAGACAGACCTTCTTGCCACGCTCAGCACAGAACTGCTCCACAACCTCCAGGCAGGAGCCCCCGTTGTACCACTCCCTGCAGAGGCGCTGGTGCTCGTCCTCGCTAGTGTTTGCCATGCGATAGATGGGAGAGCGGTCCTCGCCCTCGGTGTTGCGCACGATGGCGCACTGCTTGCCATACTTAGCGTACTCGCGGTACGATGGGAAGTCTACGATCTTGCGCTCGTTGGTGCGCTCCATCTGATATGAAACACACGCACCCATTTTTTGCTTTCTTCCTTCTTTATATATATGTATATATATAATGTGTAAGGTGAGGGAGAGAGAGGTGTGTGTGTTTGTGTGTTGGTATGGGTATTGTCGTTTTCTTGTTGATTTTTTTTTTTTTTCGATAGCTGTTTTGCTGAAGTAGTAAGGCACGGTATAGCAATACTGGAAATATGTCCCGGAAAAAGAGCACACACAAACGAATAAATTGTTATAAAAACGTAGTAAAGGTTCTGCTAAACTTCGCAAGGAGCCTATGCTATTTTGCTTTTCTCAAACGCAAGAACGGAAAGGAGAAAGATATATAGATATATATGAAACAGTAAACTACTATATGAATATCAATAGCAAGGAATTCTTCAATACAAAAAAATGAAATAGGAAATAGAAAAAAAAGCAAGAGAGAGAGAGAAAAATAATGAAAAATTAGAGTTTTTGATTTTTTGAAATAGAAATGAATAGTCCCGTAATTTGGGCACATTCTTCCCATCGTTTTCGTTCTCAAAACGCTACCACAATTACCTGAGAAATGCATACACACACAAAAAACAAAAAAAATGATAATGAAAAATGCAACAATATGCGACCATTTATTACATTTTTTAAAAAAATCTTTCCTTTTTTTTGCTAATAGAGAGGAAAAAAGAAGATGATAAAGTGTGCCAAAATCCGCCCTCATGTGCCGCGAGAAGAACAACAACAAAAAAAGTGGCGGTGTCATGCAGCAACGGCACACCCATGTGCCTGCCTGCGTTCCCCCCCCCTTCTTCATCTTCTTCTCGACACGTGCATATGATCGCTCCACCACCCCATCAACAACACAACTAGCCACCAAATGTATCAGCTCAACCACTGACACATACACACACATACAGACATGCTTTCCTCCTCCCATTCTCTCTCATTCCCCTTATTCATTAATCAGGAGTGAGACCAGGGTAGAGGTTAACGTGAGGCCCGATAAAACGCCCTGCCCTGTTCCACGTCGGCGGGACCCAGAAGATACGACGGCCTTGCAGAATCGTGTGAGGAGAAAAGATCGTGCCCTTCCGGCGTCGCTCCAGCTGCTGCTGAGACGCTCTCGAAAAGAACTTGAGCCGTGGCTCAAGCGAGAGTCGCTCTTCAAACTGAAAAAGTGGAGGGAAGCCCCACGGGGTCATCGCCTCGCTTCTCTCAACAATACGCTGGTACAGTTCAAAGTAAGAGGCCATGGGACGCCGTGTGAGACCCATCTGTCTCATCACGTCCGCGGCAGCGCTGATACCGGCCAGTCGAGTTGCCGCCCCGCTCTCTAACTGACGACTAGCGATTTCACGATAAGCGGGACTACGCACCGCAGATTCATAAAAACGGAAAGCAGTCCGCTGAGTCATCTCTCCGCTCGCGACGGCCTCGGCAAGATACTTGAGATGGTTGTGCACGAGACGAGAGCGCACGTCACCTGGGTTGAGCACAGCCATCGCGGTATGACACAGCCAAACAAACATATCGTCGTTCTCGGAAAGTTTGTCGTAAATCTTCTTGAAACGACGACCAGAAATGAGCTGATCATACGAGGCGCCTTGAATGAATTCAATGAGCGCAGCGAACTCGGTGTCACCGCGAGATTCTAACTCTGCACGTGATCGAGTGCCCTCTAAGTTCTTCGGTGTGTCCTGTACCTCGCGCATCGCCTCACCGCCTGAGGAGAAGCGAGCCTTCTGCTTTTCCTTGAGGGGGTCCGTCGTGAAGGCGGACTTGATAAAGTGGGCAGGAAAGTTCGGCGTGGGCTGAATGGGCACAATCACACGTCGCTTCGCTGCGAACATGGACTTGTCCAGCAGAATAGCGCTGCGATGCATCATGGCCGTGGTGATGATGTAATCCTACTAAATAAAAAATAAAAGAAATTAAAGGTGTACACACACTAGCCAAAGCCCCCTCCCGTACAGGACTAGATAGGAAAAAATGTAAATATTTGTAAAGGATTATTACTATTTTTTTATTTTTTTCTTAGAAACGATGACTACAACCACCCGTATGTGGGCAAGGTGCCGTATTTCTGTCTATCCCTCCGCCTCCTCACTTTTTACCCTCCTTGATTCCTTCTTTCAATGAAAAGACAAGAGAGACAGACTCAGGGGGGGGGGGTGCAAACGTAATATACACCGGCACCTTCACACACACACACACCGCACACCTAGCTTACACAACAAGAACTCCTAAGCCTAGTATCCCTGTATATATATATATATGTATAAACAAAAAAAAAAAACAAGAACAAAAACAAGAAAAAAAAACAAGAAAAAACAAATACACGAAGTCCCATAAGCAATGCCAATAAAAGTCAATTTGCAGGTAATATCACTAATCAACTTCTCCGAAGAGCGAAAAAAAAAAAAAAGTCACGACGTCAGTTCGTCCTTTCTCTCTCTCTCTCTCGTCCTCTCGACTGTTTGTTCCGTGAGCATGTATCTCTTTTCAAATACCTCCTTTTTTTGTAGTTTGCCTTGATTCTGTCCTTCAGTGTGGTGTAAAAAAAAAAAAAAAAAGGTGTGAGTTTCCGTCTTTGCGATCACATTACCAGTGGGGCTAGAGAGCGAGTGTGAGGACGCGTGTACGTCCGCTCGCTCATTCCTCAAACGGTCCAACATTTAAAAGCAGCAGCAATCACATCGAAAAAAAAAGGAACGGGCGACACAATAAAAAAATAAAAATTATAATAATTATAACTATAATAGTAATAAAAGAGAACTTGAAGCATCCACTCACCCAGACAGCTTCCTTTTCTACTACCAAGGAAGATGTGTCCCTCCCCCCTCCACCATCACTACACACACACACACACACACACACATACAAGCAAAGCAAAGTGAAAAAGCAAACAATATCGATCAAGCAAAAAGTTAATATAAAAATGATAATAAGATGAGGGGAATAGACGCAATTAAAGAGAAAAAACTCTTATTAGAGTTAACTCGTGCACAACCCCCCGCTTCTTCGACTCAACTTCTCTCTTCCTACATATATATGTATGGATCGATAGATGTGCAGTACGTATGCTACGTTGCGCCTTCCACTTCCTCCTCTCCCTCTTCTACCAGCAGATCCTCAGAGAAAACAGGCACTGTTTCCTCAATACGTGCAACAAGTTCATTCAAGTTCATGTTCTGTGTGATGGTGAACTCATGCGTAGGCTCCGCATCCTGCACGGCGACCACCTCGTCAATGTAATCCCGGAGCGGGTCAAACCATGGGTGCCAGAGGGCCTCATGTGCGCTTGGCCTATCTGCTGGGTCAAACTTGAGAAGAGCCTCCACCAGTTGAATGGCAAGGGGAGTGTCCGCAGCCGCGCCGGGTGCATGCGCGCCGCCCCCACCGGCGAAGAGTGGTGATGCAAACAACTTCTCTCGTAGCGTTGACGCGCTTGGTCTGCGCTCGATGAACGCAAGAGCGTACTTCTTCGCGTTGGCGCTTGCACGTCCAAAGGAATTGCCATGCTGGAAGACCTCCCTTGAGGGCGATCCTACTAGACAGAATATCCAATTCAACTGATCCGCTGAATCATTGAGTTTGCCAGGGAACAAGTGGTGCCGTAAAAGCAGCTCACCGAGAACGACGCCAACACTCCACACATCGCTCGGGTAATTGTACTCAGCATCTAAGATGATCTCTGGTGCGCGATACCACTGTGTCACAACACCAAGAGAGAGTTGCTCATCTGGGTCGAAGAAGCGGCTTAGTCCAAAGTCACAGAGAAACACCTGTGAGTTGTTATCTATAAGAATATTACGCGTACTGATATCGCGATGCAGGACTCTGCACTTGTGCAGAGCGCGGATCGCGAGAAACAACTGGCACGCAATGTAGCGTATCACGTTCTCCTCCAGCACCAGCGACGAGCACTTGATAATACTAGAGAGATCGTTGGAGATGTAATCCATCACCACATAGATGTCCTTCTCCCCGCTGGTGGGGCGGAACACCAGTTTGCACCCCACCACTTGCTCGCAAAACTGCAAGTTCTGGAGTACTTCGATCTCTCTCAGCACCCGCCTCCCGGCATCTTCATTTTTGGAGTAGTGCGGGATCTTCTTGATTGCAATCTGCTCATCGTTGAAGGAGGCCTTGCACACTGCACCATACGCGCCTTGGCCAACGATAGACTCCACCACAAAGGCAGAAGGGACATCAAAAATAATTGGGGCGTTGTTGTTGTTGCGCATCTTTATTTTCTCCGTTTGCTTTTATTCTGTATGTATGTATGTATGTATGTATGTATGTATGTATGTATGCCTGTGTGTATATAGACGTGTGTATGTGATTGTACTGCGCACTCCTCTTCGCTCCTCTCTTCTTATGCCCTTCTCCTTATATATATCGCTCTCTCACTCCGAGCTCGCTATGGAGAAATACAAAAAGAAGAGAACTCCCTCTTTTTTAATGCAAGGTAAGCTAAACAACAATAATAATAATAAATGTTAATAGTAATGAATGTACTCGCCTCTAAAGATAAAATAACAATAATAATAAATGTACCGAGCTGAGAGACACTAGTCAACTATCTGATAGAGTTGTTTAACTGTTCGCCTGCAGTCTAGATAGATAAATAAAAAAGAGCCACAATAGCAACACGCACAGATACAAGTGTGCGCACGCCTTTGTTATTCAGAGTGGGCTGCTTCTATGGCCTCACACTCCCCCCCTTCAAAAAAAAAAAAAATAGAGAAAAAAAAACGAAAAGCTAAAAGTTATACCCCCCACTACTTAATAAAAAAAAAACCCTTCTTTGTGGGTGAGTTCAAACAACATCAAAAAATGGATGCGAGAGAAGAAGAAGAAGAAGAAGAAGAAGGATGCGGCATAGCGAGTATATGCAAACTGAAATAAAACCAAGAGATGAATCCATAAAATGAAAACAACAACAACAACAACAGCAAAACATTACTACAACATCAACGCAAAGTGACGGGTAAATACATAATCACCCGCACGCATTTAACAATGCAAACGTCCTTTTTTTCTCAAGGGACAAAAACAATATGTGATGCTGTCAATCGCATAAATGGTTGAACAATATAAAAAAATATATAAATATAAAAAAAAGTAAAATAAAGGAATACCCCCACTATCACCACCACTACTACGGTAGTAATGGTATATGTTTCCTTGCAACCACACCGTCATATAGAAAGTGATGATATGCTGCCTAGTAAAGAACCGGAAGCCTTGTGCTTACACACACACACACACACACACACATACACACGGGCACACAATTATGTGGCACTAAAGCAACAAAGGTGCGATATTCCTCCATTGCCGCCCATGTCCACCGCAACTTCCAATATAAAAAAAGAGAGTCTGCAGTGCAAAGAAAGGAACGTGTTCTATCCAAATACTCGTTATGTGGGCCTTTCCCCTCTCCTCTTTTTTTTTCTTACTTTTCTCTCATTCTACTTCAAATGAAAGTGTGTTGATATCACGGAAACCACAAATACATATTTTTAAAATAGCCAGCGCGCACGTCATAGCTTCACAGTGCTCCGCAGATATTGAGAAGCAGATTAGCGATAAAGAGAAAAAAAAAACAGATAGAAAAAATTAAAAAATCGAGCGTCTATCACCACTTGACTACTTCCCTTTTTTAAAACACACGTATGCAACCTTCATCGTATTCACTTTTAAAAAATAAAATGGAAAAAAAAGTGTTTGCTTGCGTTGTGAGATCAACATTTCCAGCTGTATATTCTCTCAGCTAGTCCTCCCATTTGCTACACTGCCACGTGAGTTCAACTTGATTGACAAAAAAAAAAAACGTATTAGTCTTCACGCATACATATAAATGTAAACATTGCCGGTGACATCTCACTTTTCTTTTTAAAATTTTCTTCTGTTCATGTATATTTTCTCCTTTTTTAAAGGTTTGCTTTCATACATACACACACCTTTTGCCTACTTCAACTTTTGCGATAGAGACAAGCCTCCACACACGCATCACTATCCACTTCTCTCTCTCTCTCTCTCACACACACAGGCAAATAGACATCATCTTTACAACTTGTAGACGTCGGGAAGCTGGTGGGGATAGGAGATGGTCGGGGTGACGTCAAAGTTCTCCTTTATTGACCGTGCAGACACAAAGCGGCTGAGGAACTGTGCAGCACCGGGCTTGTCGTTGGAGCCGCTCTGCCTTGCACCACCAAAAGGCTGCTGGCCCACCACAGCGCCAGTGCACTTGTCGTTGACGTAGTAGTTGCCGCACGAGTAGCGGAGCAGACCATCTGCCTCACGGATCGCAGCGCGGTCCCTCGCAAAAACCGCACCAGTGAGACCGTAACGCGTAGTGGAGTCTACTAACTTGCATGCCTCCTGCCAGAACCCTGCCTTGCTGTCGTCGTAGACGTGAATCGTAATCACGGGACCAAAGATCTCCTCCGTCATGAGCTTAGACCAGGGGTCCTTGCTCTCGATAATGGTGGGCTGGATGAAGTTACCCTTGCTCTTGTCACAGCCGCCACCAGCAACGATGGTGTAGTTATTCGAGTCCGCCTTGGCGATGTCGATGTACTTCTTGTTCTTGGCAAACGCCGTCTCATCGATCACGGCACACATGAAGTTAGAGAAGTCATCCGGCTGACCCATCTTGATCTGCTTCTGCCCTGCCACGAGCATCTCACGGAACTCCTTCCAGCATGACTTGGGCACGTACGCGCGCGAGCACGCACTGCACTTCTGTCCCTGATACTCAAAAGCTGCGCGAATGGTGCCCGCCGCGGCGTGCTTCAGATCTGCAGAAGGGTGAATGAGGTGAAAGTCCTTGCCGCCTGTCTCGCCAGAGATGCGAGGGAAGTTGTCGTACGTCTCGAGACGGCTATAGACGTTTTTGTTGATCTCCGTGAACACGCGCGTGGAGCCGGTGAAGACAACGCCAGCAAGACGCTTATCCGCATTGACAGCAGTGTCCATCACAGTAGGCTCGCAGGGCAGAAAGTTGATCACGCCAGCAGGCAGACCTGCCTCCTCAAACACCTTGTACATGAGATAGTTGGAGAGCACCGCGGTGGGACTCGGCTTCCAGACGACCGCATTACCCATCAGTGCGGGGGTGCCGGCGAGGTTGGCGGCGATAGCAGTGAAGTTAAACGGAGTGATGGCGGACCAGAAGCCTTCCAGAGGACGATAATCCATCATGTTCCACACACCCGAGCCCTGCACGGTGAGGGGTTGCTGGCTGTAGAGCTCCTCCGCGAAGTGAAGGTTCCAACGAAGAAAGTCACACGCCTCAGCGATGCAGTCGATCTCGGCCTGCCATGGGTTCTTGCCCTGCCCCAGCATCGTCGCCGCCCGCATTTCATGACGGTACTTGGTGGAGAGAAGGTGGGCGGCTTTGTAGAAGATTGCCGCTCGATCCCTGAAGGGCACGTTACGCCACTCCTTCCCCGCCTCCACCGCCGACTCCACGGCCTTCTTGGCGAGCTCAGGCGTGGCGCTGTATGACTTGGCAATCGTTACAGAGTGATCTGTGGGCATGGCGCGAGTGAAGACGTTGCTCGTGGTGTAGGGCTTGCCTCCAATAATAATGGGACACTCGATGGTCTGACCGCGCAGGCGCTTGCAGGCCTCGAGGGTGCCCTTGGCGGAGGCGGAGCCAGGCTCAAAGTTGTCCATGTGCTCATTGACCACTTGAGGGCACTTCACCACACCAAATGCGATGGGAATGGTGCGACGCAGCATTTTTTTTAATTTAAAGAAAGGACAATGAAAATAAAATAAAAGACGTTTTGCAGCTTTTTTTTTTATATACAAAAAAAATGGTAAAGAGACCCTCAGTTTTGGCAGCAAAAGAAAAAAAAAATGACAAAGGAAAATGAAGCACTGAAGATTTCAAGCTGTGTATACTTTTGTAACGCGATAAAAGGGGGGAGGTGTAACTACTCTAATATGGGGAGAGATAAAGTATGCCAAGGAGAAGAATGAAAGAAAAAGAAGAAGAAATAGGATTGATAGGTAGCCCTTCAAACAACCATGCACATAAAATATGTGACGAAGTCAGAACAACTTACTCAAGACAGTACAGCACACCCGATAAATACGTATATATAGGGGAAGAAAGAAAAAAAAGGAGAGGGAGAGGAAAGCAGACTTTCTCACTCCATGTTTTCGTGTTTTTTTTTTTAAATATAATGCGCGTTATCACACACGAGTGCTTCTTTTTTTTTCCACCACTCCAACACAACAACAGGAGAGATACACGCAGGGTCCACAGCGACGTACACAGAGGGGTAGAGAAGAGCGAGGGAAAAGGATAAGAAAGGAAAAAAAAGAAGAAGAGGAGAGGCACACAAAGAAAAAAAGACATTATTCTTACTACGTGTTGCTCGTTCCAGCAGCAACAGCAACAAAGCAGCAAAACAACAACACCAGCAATGTAAGAAACAGATACAACCTTCACACTCTCTGCGCAGTTATGTGCTGTAGTGTCAAAAAGCGTGAGTGTGCTAAGGTGAGATGAAGAACGCGATATCCACCATAAACACCACTTACTCAAATCAAGTGTCCGCCATAGAGAAATCGAGACTTGCGACATCTCTTCCAAAGAAAAAAAAACAGAGATGGAAACAACAACAACAAAATTAAAACACCACATCCTTTCTAAGACCTTAGAACTACTGTGTGGATCCTGGTCGTTTAAGACCACATGTCAAAACGAGAAAGAAAAAAATGGTGGAGAAGTATGTGAAGACCCGCTCTCCCTCATGGGCTTCATGTAGAACGTAAGTAAGGCAACTCATACTTCCACACACACACACACACACAGGCACACATGCGCAGTAATCATTCTTTTCCCTTTTCGTTTTTCGTTTTTTTGCTTTTGTTTTCGTTTCTCTCTCTCTTTCTCTGCACTCTTGTTCAAGACGATCGTTTTCATTTTTTGTTTTCAATAAATAAATATTTGCGTTCAGTCCCTACCCCTACATGCAAGGCCATCACCTCTCTCTCCCTGCCCTCTCTCTCTCTCTATCCGTCCCTCTCTCCTTCGTTGCCTCGCTCTCTCTATTCCTACAATCCCTTTCATTTTCACAAGAACATGGAATAGAGAGAAAGTGAACACACACACACACACAAACAGCATATACACCCTACTTGCGAGAAGTGTTATCCCCCGAAGTCGGCGACTCACTGCGATCACGCGAGGCGGAGCGGTCTCGTTTGCGGTCCTTCTCGCCATTCTCGTGGCGCTCCTTCTTTTTCCAGAACTTGTGCTGCTCGCGCTCGAGCTTCTCGAGCAGCTTGCGGGACACCTTCATGATGTGGAGGTAGTTGCACTGTGCACCACGCCCGCAGGTGCCCTCCAGGTCTTCCTTGCAGCACGCCTCTGCGAAGTTGGTGACCGGCGACAACTCAGGCAAGACGATAATTTCGTTTAGTCGCTTATTGCGCAGCTCCTGCACAACCTTCGCAGCGGTGGCGGGCTCCTCAAAGCGGATGTACACGTTGCCGAGAAGATGATCGCCCAAGTTACTGACGACGCGCAGCTCCGCAATGCGGCCAAAGTCCATAAAGGTGCGCCACACCACCTTATAAAAGTGTTCAAAGTGCTTCTTGAGGTACTTCTTATCAAACTCAAAGTCCCACATGCGGTCCTGAAGGCGATCGATCGCCAGAGGGTTGGGGTACATCATGGGGAAGAGAACCGTGGGAGATGTGGTGGGACGGACATGCACCTTGGTGCACCCATCACCATGACGGCACGCTCCCATCTTGGAGAAGAAAATACAACGATCGTTGCTGTTGTACATGACTTGTGTGAGTGTCTGTGTGAGCTGATTGAAATGTTAGTAGTAACAATAATAATAATAATAATAATAATATTTAATACTGCTAAGCCAAAAAAAAAAAAGCACTGATACAAGTTCTTAATCTTCTGTAGTTGTGTTATATTTAGATATATATTTTATGTTTTTCTTCTGTGCTCTTGTTTTAAGTTTCCTTTCACTCTATAGAAGCGCGAGAATACACTGAGAAGACGAAAAAAAAAAAAAAAAAGTGTCCGGTAACCTTTGTTTACAGTTCTCTAGATGATTCAATCTGTGTGTATATATGCTGATGTAAGTATTTGAACAGTATGAGGGTGTGCTTGACAAATGCAGTAATGTAAGCACGTGGAGGATGGAATATATAAAAGAAAATATGGCAAGCGAGCGTAAAAGAATGGACAACAACAACAAAAAAAAGACAAAAGAATGAAACAATGATCAAAAAGAGTGAAAAATATGACAAACGCGCGACACAAGACAAAAAAGGGGGAAAAAGAAAGAAAGAAGGAAAACATATTCAAAACCAAAGAAGACTTCCTAAGTAATTTTCTAGAAACTTTCTCTAGTTAATCAAGTTGATAAATAGTAAAAAAAGAATATACATATATGAAATCGTTACAAACAATAAACATATATATATATATATTTATATGAGTGGGTTCCTGAAACAAAATAAAAAAAGATTTTTTTTTCTTAATGAACGATGATAACTTCTCCTTTTCTTTTCATACTTCCTTCCTTCCTTCCTTCCTTCCTAGTTCTTTTGATAACTACGTAATGAAGGGATCAACTGCTGACAATAGTAAATAGATAAATAAATAAAGCAATAACAGACAACAAGAAAAAAATATGTATATTTTTCTAGTGGTAGTAGGTAAAGTTGAAGTAATGACAATATCCGGAGTGAACCTCTTTCTCTCTCTCTCTCTGTGTGTGTGTGCAAAACCATAACAAGCACTGGCACTTTAGAATGTGTGCGTATCTGAAAGCATATTACGCTAGCAATAAATTTGATTGCACGTATAATAACAGTAGTGATTGTTGTTGGTCAAAGAGAGAAAGGCAAAAAAAAAAGGAAGAAAGCAGCACTAGCAATGAAAGGGGGAATGAGTGCCTAGCCAACCCTTTCCCTCTCGCACACAGAGAAATAAAACGAAAAGGACAACACATGGATCGCAGAAAGAAAAAGAAAACAAAAAGGGAAGTCAACCATCACATGAACACGCATAGACAACAAAAAGAAGAGAGAACGCGCTTGTGCGTGTGTGTGCATGCGAGCGACAGAAAGACGAGTAGAAAGAGGCGCTAGGGCAGCCCTCCCCTTCTCACTCTATCATATTGACCTGCCCCTCTCTTACTGGATCGCTACCACGGAGTAGTCTCTCTCCATACCCGCGAGCACCCTGGAGGCTTTCCCACCTCCTCCCTTGCCTCCTTCACCCATCTCTTCACGCATATCGTCATACTCCTTCACTACCAATGTAAAGTTGTCCGAGTCAAGACTTCCCCGACTCCCATGTACATCGTCGTTAGAATCGTCGCTGCTAATGTGATGGCACAAGTCCTCCTTGTGTGTATAGAGAGACACAACATCATTCGCTACTAGCGCTCCATCCACTTGATCTTGATCAGCTCCTCCGCAAGCCTCAAGCAGCATCTCGGCCGTGAGACAACAAGAAGTCGTCGGGACTGCTGCACATGTTCTAGACGGCGCAGGTGCCCGAAGTAGCGCAGATGCAAACGAAATGTGAGCAAGCGGAGGAACTAGCACTTGACCATAAACAACATGCGCCGACACACCCGTCATGCACGACCGCAGCGCAGCCTGCATACACTGCCTACACTTACGCTTAAGTTCCTCCTCTTCTCCTTGTGCTCTCTGCTTTACTGAAGAGAAGAAGCCAGCTCTTGACGGGGCCTGGTAAGTCTCGCCAAGCAGCTCCCCAAGCACATACGCGGTGGAGGCATTGCCTGTCACACCCCAATTGTGATGCCGCGCCAGGTGCAACAGAACGCTCTCCGGTGCCACGTAAGCGTAGTTGATGTCACACAGTGTAAAGCGACGCTGTGTACGACATGTTTGTGTGCCATCTGGTAGCTGTACAAGAACGAGCTCGGGGTCCTGCTCTCGAGTAAAGGACCGTGCGGCGGCCGCGCACAAGACAAGCGACAGATCAGTGCTCACAGTCACCGCAACGCAGTACTCTGCCACCCCTAAAGCCGCGTCGTAGAAGCCCAAAGCATCTATGAGGCGTAATGCGGGAGAAGGCGAATAAGTAGTGGCCCCTGCAAGGTTGCCCGAACACTGCAGTATGTACGTGGCTACTGCTGAGGGCCCTCCATATGTACCAGCATACGAGGGAGAGGCCACCCTTGACGACAGTAGCGATACAGATGAGCTCAAGGGAGAAGATGAAACCTTTGTGCACTGCACCCTCGCGGTAGTAGTACTGGACAGGGCATGGCGCGAGCATTGATATATCTCCTCCAGCAACTTGATGGCAGCGTGCGAGTGTAGCAAAGGAGCTATTTCTTCCTCATTCCTGCCTACGCTACTATTTCTGTCCTCCAATGCGATTCGTCTCCGCTTCCTGTTGCCTCCACGAACATTGACCACACGCGGCTGTTCGAATGGCTTCCGGTGCCCAGCCCCTGACGGTTGCTGCGCCAAATCCTCCCGCCTCTCACCACGCGGAGTGCCAGATGACGATGTAGTCGCCCATGCTCTCGCCTTGTGTGCTCGGAGGGCAGCACACACGCGACGGTGGATAGCGTCGTCCTCCTCCAGTCCACTCAAGAGCATCCTGCAGCCGGGACACGTGCTGCCTACCGAGAGGGAGGCCTGACCAAAGTCTAAAAATGTTTGCACCTGCTGCCGCTGCTGCTGCTGCTGATGCGTTAAGAAAGTTTCTCCTCCTTGAGAACCACTTGCAAGCGCAAAAGGACGTCGCCCTCTCGAGCTCAAAGGCATGTTAATATCATCCAGCTGAACTACGTCAGACCGCTCATCGGTAGAACACCGTGTCACCAGCAAAGGCACGGTTCCACTGCGACGTGGTGAATCCTCTCCCTCACAGCAAGGTCTTACAGGGCTACTGATTTGCGAGGTGCGTGAGCCAGCAGAAAGCCCGAGTAACGTGTCGAGTGTGATGCAGTCATCCTCCTCGTCTTCTTCTTCAAGTAACTCTTTGCGCTCACGCTCACCTTCACTCTGAATACTCAGTGCAGTAGCAGCCGTAGTGTCTGTACTGAGGAGGCCAGTGTGAAGTCCTGATATCGTGGCAACAGCGGCAGCAGCACCACACTTGTTATCACTGCTGCTGCAAAGACAAAGCCCCGGGACTGTACGTGGCTTCGCAAAACCAAACAGAGTCGTCTGTTTCATTGCTGAGCAGAGCGGAAAGGTGGTTATGAAAAGAAATTTCAATGTTTTGAAAGAAAAAAGAAACTCAAAGCTTCTAGGTGGTACCTTCTATATCTATCAAAAAAAAAAAAAAAGAGATAGCTTTCTATAACAATTACTGTGTTGCTTTCTCCTCTATTACTCTCAGGTGCTTTTATTTAAACGTGTGCAATCTATATGTGCAGGGAGCTAAAGCTCCTCCTATATACGTAAACAACGTACAGTGTGTGCTCTTCTGTCGCTTCGCGTAGTGCTCAATGCGTGCGCCTCAAAGGAAACATTTTTTTTTTTAAAAAAATCAAGTGAAAAGGGAGAAATGCGCATGTACAGTAGAAAATGTATCACCAACAAAAAGACAACCAAATCCTTAACAACAATAATAAAGCCATGTGACCTTCAAAGTTCATACATTTTTATTTGTTATGATGAAAGTTTTTTTTTTTCTTTTAAAAAAAAACCTGCAACAAATACATGCGACGCACCATACGTGCATGCGGGATGCTAGCAATACGTATACATTTATGGCGATTCAGTGAGTGGCTGATAGTTCTCTAGTTTACTTCAGTGACGGCAGCGAGTCTAGCGCAGCGAGCAGATCCTCAAATTCCATATTCGCTGCCACTGCCTGAGTTCCATTATCCCTCCCCGAGGTCGTCATGATAGTGGTAGTTGCTGCTGTCACCTCATTGCTAGAGCAACCTCCCTCGTCCATTTCACGTACTTGCCGCACGGACCCTAAAAATTCCCGCATGAGTGCATCCAACGATTCGCGATCTGCGTCCGTCGCGACTGAGCGGGGGGGAGAAGAAGAAGAACCAAGAGCCGACGTGTTGCCCAGCGTGGGATCTTCCACAGAGATCACCTCCATATCATTTCCTATGACTGATGTTGCAGTTGCAGTGGCAGTGGCAAGTATGTCCTCCTGCTGTGGCTTTCCCTCCCAGTCATCACGCCCATTCAGCCGTAGCGCAGTCATCAACTCCTTCAGAGTGTCCTCTACCGTCGCGGCATCCACAGTGCTTGCGCGTTCACTACTACTCGGCATGAACTCTAGTGTCGTGTTGTTTTGTACTCTTCTACCTGTACTAATATTATCAATTTTTATTACTTTTGCATTTTTTTTTTTCGACAATGTGATTCAAATTGTCTTCGCTTTGACTTGATGAAAAGAAGAAGAAGAAGAAGGAAGTAGTAGTTTGATGACAACGCAACTTACCTTACACAGTCAAGCACGCAGCGCTCCCATGGTGGAGCTTCAGCACATATCCATAAGAGGGTATCACAAGTGTCCACGCAGTCACGCACAGACACGCAACAGTACACCTCGTTCATCTTGATCGTCGTTGAGTTCTTCTTTCTTTTTTTTTCCTTCGTCGCTTAAACTTATGATAACAAAAAAATCCATCGACAAATGGATTGCCCTTTAGATTGCGGCGCAGATTCACCCTGTAAAGACACAAAGAGAGAAAGAAACAGAAGTGAGATAAAGCGCAAACAAACAAGAAGCAACAAAAGTATGGCACAACACACAAACACACATACATTTTTATGCATCGAAGTGCCGACCCTCCATTAACTTCCGCCCGCTTTCCTTTTCCTTCGTAAACTCATTTTAGAAAAGCTTTTTACTAGCTTCTCCCTCACCCTTTCTCTCTTCCTTTCCTTTACTTCATCTGCTTTGTAATCGTGTTACGGTACTCCTGGAAGTCGCCGTCGAACTTCGTGATACGCTGATCGTCGCAAACAAAAATGTCATCACATAACGATGTGATGAAGTACTCATCGTGGGAGATAACAAGCAGGCCACCCTTGAAGTCCAGGAGAGCCTGAATGAGCGCGTTGACAGTGTCAATATCGAGATGGTTGGTGGGCTCATCCAGCATCAGCAGGTGCGGCTTGATGAAAGTGATCCACGCCAGCACAAGACGGGACTTCTGCCCTCCAGAGAGGGTGTAGATGGGCTGCAGCGCACGATCAGCGGACAAACCCATGCTACCGAGATGGGCCCGCAGCTGCTGATCCTCCATGTGTGGGAACTTGCTACGCATAAACTCGAGAGAGGAAAGCTGCGGGGTCAGAGCCTCGAGGTGGTGCTGCGCAAAGTGTGCCACGCGGATCTTCTGATTGCGCACCACCGTACCGCTGCGTGGCTCCAGCAAGCCGAGGCAGACATTCATAAAGGTAGACTTGCCAGCGCCGTTGGCGCCAACGAGGACCATGCGCGAGTTGTCATCCACGCCAAAGTTCACGTCCTTAAAGAGTGAGACACCGGGCTTGTAACCAAACTCGCAGTCCACTAGCTCAAGGAAGGAGCCAGACACCGGCTCGGGATCAGGAAACTGGAAGGCAAACTGAGGATCTGACGCAACATCCGCCACGAGCTCCATGCGTTCGAGCGCCTTGATGCGACTCTGCGCCATCTTGGCTGACTTCGCTTTGAAGCGGAAGCGATCAATGAAGGACTGGATGTGAGCCCTCTGCTTCTCTTGTGACTCAAACTGCTTCTTCTGTTGTCGTTCCTGCTCTATCCGCGTCATCTCAAACTGATCGTAGTTGCCTGTGTAGTAGTGCAGCTGACTGCCCACGAGGTGGATGACCTCCTCGCACACATTGTTCAAGAAGGTACGAGAGTGGGACACTACCACGAGCGTCTTCTTCCAGTCCTTCAAGAACTGCTCAAGCCAGAGAACCGCGAAGAGGTCCAGGTGGTTGGTGGGCTCATCCAGTAGCAGCACATCGGGCTCGACGAAGAGTGCACGCGCGAGCGCGACACGCATGCGCCAGCCACCAGAGAGAGACTTCGTCGGAGATGTCATCATCTCCCGAGTGAAACTAAGGCCGTGCAGAATTGTGGCAGCGCGCGACTCGGCGCTGTGCGCGTCAATCGCGTCCAGGCGCGCGTACACCTCGTTGAGCCTCGAACTAGCCTCCTCGTCGTTGCGCTTCAGCAGCTCCTGCTCCTCCTTGAGCAACATGTCACGCTCCACATCGGTAGAGAGAAGCACTTGAAGAGGGGAGTCGGCGTTGGCCACGATTTCCTGCTCCACATGTAAGATCTGCATGAAGGGACTCACACCCTCAAGCTCATGCTCCGCGAGAGCGCGCAGCAGCGTCGTCTTACCAGCACCGTTACGTCCGATAAGGCCGTACTTGTGCCCCGTAAGCAGAACAAGATCGGTGTTGTCAAGGAGTACCTGCTTGCCCATGTGAATGTGGATCGCCTCGCACCGGATATCCGTCGAGTAGGCAACACCCTCACCTTTGTGGTGGAGTTTCGTAATAGCCGTCGCGCTCGCGATACCACGCTTCTTGAGAAACTCCTCGTACTCCTCTGCGAGCATCGCCTTCTTCTCGTCCTCCTTGCGCTTCTTACGCACATCTTTGGCAGTGTTGCGCTTCGTCTCCCAGGACCAGTCCTCGTTGGTGTTGGCAGCAGCTACCTTGCCGACACTCTTCATTTGAGTTGCACGCTTGAGGCTCTCCTCGTACTGACGGCCAATGTTGACCGCATTGACAAGACGGTTGCCTTCAGGGTTGGCGCGCTTGGTAATGCCCTCGCGATCCATCTCATCGCAGATCGCCTTGGCCCCCTTTGTCATCGCCTCCGCGCTGTTGAACACGTCAAATTCGTTGAAGTAGAGCTGCATCGTGTGCTCCATCACCTCCTCTGACATATAGGACTCAGGATCCATCTGTCCCTCGAGCATGCGGAGCAGGTACTCAACGACACAGAGATCCATCTTGCGCAGGCCAAGCTCTGGGACATGGCTCTGAAAAGCCTTGACTACGCCTGGATGGTGTGCGCCGAGCACTGCAGTGAGCTCGGCCAGGTCCATGACGATGTTCTCTTCTCTCTCTCTCTCTCCAAGTCTCTGCGTGTATGTGTATATACACCTAAAGTTAACGGTTGTAAATGTGAGGGAAATGTTTTGTAAATTTCCTCTCCTACACTTAGGAAGCACTAAATATGTTAAGAAGGAGTGCAATCAAATAGAAAGAATAAAAAATAATAAGATGGAAAGCGAGAGGGGAAGTGGAGACGAAAACGACAACAACGTAAATGTACTTGGAAACCAGAAAAAAAAAAAAGAACTCGAACGTCTATGTTGGAAAACGCAACAGTAAGTCCTCCACTTTCCAAATATGCATAGGACAAACAAAGCATGTTCAAACCATATTTTTCTTTTCTTTTGTACGCACTCCTGATTTTTTTTTTTTTGGTTGTATTTGCATTCCTTAAAGCACACAGACATGCACTAAAGACCCAATATCAATCATCATACGAAGCCACAACGTAGACACTTTCACCACACACACACACGAGAGCACATGCTTATTGCTTCTTACTTCTTCTTGCCGCCTGCCTTACCCCCAGCATCCTTGGCTCTTTTCGCCTTGAAGGCAATCAACTGCTCCCACTTGTAGTCATCAATCGCCAGAGGATTCAGCACGCGGCCCTCCGCCTCCATGCGATCTGCCGCCAGCCATGCCTGCTCCATCACCATCTGGATGAGATCCTGCGCATCCACGCCTTCAATGAGTGGTGGGCTGTATGTGTTGCCGTCTAGCCATGTTACCTCGATCTTTGGTGTGATGACATCTACAGAGTAGAAGAGAAATATTTTGTCATTAGGAAAAGGAGATCGCGCACTAAGTGCGCGACGATAAAAGTCCAAGGTGGCCTTCTGAAGATTGTTGCCGAAGCCAAAAAGAAAAGGGGAAATGGTGATGGTGACCTTCTCCATGTGCATCAGGAACATGTGTCGGTGAAATGTGCGAGGAGCGATGACGGCTAAAGGGCGCTTAGCGCCAAGGTGCTCAGGAATATGCTCTGGGTACTGCACCTCGCGCTCCCACATAGACGGCGCAGAGAGCGGATTGTGCCAGGACTTGAAGAGCCACTTTGGCTTCGAAGAGGCTGGCGCGTACTGCACCGTAGGCAACGGCTTCTGCACTAGTTTGCCAGTCTTCACGGAAAGGTAGGCGAACTCGCGACCACCACGTCCATAGTCAGTGGGGCACTTGGCATGAGCGTAGTGCTGGTGATACATCTTATTTGTTTCTCCCTCGCCCCACATCGCAGGCGTCGCGGAGTTGTACGTGTACATGTTGTGGTTACCGCGCCACATGGCGTAGTACGGCAGCGGGTACACGAGACCTTTGAGATGACGGACATGTGGACGCAGACGAGGCTGGCGGGAAAGACCAATCTGCGCTGGCACAAGGCCCAGCGACCGAAGATTGTCTAGGGTATAGTGACTTTGTGGATTCGTCATAGCTAGATATGGTGCACTACGCAAGTATGTACCCTCCTGCTCTATGAACACTATTTTAAAAAATTAGAATGAACACCGATGGAAAAAAAAAGCGATTCAGCAGATTGACTCACAACAGAAGGAAGACAACACCTTCTCTTCTCCTCTTCCTGGTACTTTGACTCGACTTCGACACACACACACAAAAAAAAATTGCTCAGCAAGTAGAAAGAGGAAGAGAGAAAAGACTTCTCAACTTTCTTCTACTCCACTACTACCGCCACACGCTGCAGTGGCGTACTACTACTTACTACTACTACTACAAAATGCTGAAAAGAAGAGGCAGTGAACAAGAAGAAAGTAAGAAGATAAGGAAATACATGGAGGTGAATTTCATACCAATTTTAGTGTGTGCTTTTTCCTTTTTTTGAAAGCCCGTTGCTTTTTAAAAAAAGCGCTTGTTTACTTCTTTCTGATTGTTTTAATATATATTCTTGTTGTTGCTTGTTTGCTTCACATGCATTCTAACACCAGATCTACAATACATCATCGCACTGCTCTCCACTCAAACACATATCCACAGCCATACAAGGGAGGAGCGGGAGGGAAAGAGAGAGGCCAGAGCGCCTTAAAGAGTTCCAATGGATATTTTTTTTTGGCAAATCACCATTCGTATTCCCCCTCTCTGTATCTCTTCTGATTCAGCACGCTGCATCTAAACTGTTCCTCTGTGGGCAGTACTCTCTAGACCTCCATCCCCCTCTTCCCTCACAAACAAAAGCAATGTGTTGCACACATTGCCTTTACTGCTGTGTAGCCAGGCCCTTCTCCGCTAGGCTCTCCTCCCACTGCTTCATATCAGTCTTATATACCTCTATCAGCGCCTGGTGCCGCTGTGAAAGCTGCGTGAGCCTCTCCATTCGATCCATCTCCGTCTTCTCATCCCTGGCGGTGCCACCTGCCATCTTCTTACCGCCTTTGCCTGATACGAGCTCGACCCGCACGCGAGCACGAGACTCCTCCTCATTCAGACGCATGCGCTCCTCCCGCTGCACACCGTCCTTGATGTAGTTGAACACATTATCTGGGAGGTTGTCGCGACGCTTGTTGACGTCGTGTGTGGCGCCGTACTTGCCGCTAGGACGCACGCCGGTAAGATAGGAGTCACGATTCTCGCCGGTAGCGTAGTACTTCATCAGATGCAAATACGTGTAATAATCAAACAACTAAATAATGTAGTAGCAGAAAATGTGGAGGAGAGAAACAAAACAAAACAACAAAACAAAAAAAAAGGATAAAGCTGTTTCTCTGTGCGTGTATGAACCGCGTTCGCGCAGGCGAGTTCTTATTTGTGTATAGTGGGTTTCTCTTTTCCTCTTGCGATGCTTCGCTCTTGTAGGTGGTGCTCTCGTAATGATCAAATCGCACTATACACATAGAGACAGTTCAATAAAAAGAAGGAGAGAGAAGACACAAAAATATATAGTAAGAAAATATAACATACTCCTGTAGTACCATCGCGTACGCAATGTGGACCAAAAAAAAAGAGAAGGAAAAGGAAATCAACAGGGCAAATTGCATCTCCGCGATGGCATCTCAACAAGCCACGCCTACAAAGCAAGTTCACTCGTAGCATACAGCAACGCGTGCTTCCTGTGGAATCCTAAACAAAATTTGTACACACGGTCCTCATTTTAAAGAAAAAGACATAAACAACAAGATTAAATACTCCCCCCACCTTCTCTCAGGGGGACACTTACGCTTCATCAAGTAGCAATACTCAAGCACATCACCACCTTGCTGCCAGTAGAGAATATTGTGCTTCTATCATACAAGAAAGACACTTCTCTCCTTCTCGCAGCCTCCACTTCATATTGTCCCCCCCCCTTTTCTTTCCCCAAGCAAAACTACTTGGCCTTATTCTTGCCCAGCTTCGGTTGTGGCACGGCCTTGCTGAGAAGGTACGCATCGCGGCAGTCGAGATCGGTGTAGTAGTCCGTCACCAAGCCTTCCTCGGTAAATCCATACTTGGTATAAAAATCTAACACAGGGGAGCCCAGCTGCGCGTGCAACGTCACCTTCGCTATCTTCACCTTGGACTCGTTATAGACGCTGTTCAGAATCGTGTGGAGCAGCCGAGACCCAATGCCCATCTTGCGGTACGGCTCAAGCACGCAGATGGTCATGATGTACAGTTGGTACTCATCAGCGACGGAAGTAGACTCCAGACGACACGTAATGCTGCCTATCAGGGTATCATAAAAATAAGCTATCTGATTGAACTGGTGAAGTCCCCCGCGCACGTAGGTGTCATAGTAGTTATCCGAGTACTTGACAGGCAGGCAGTAATCGTCCAAGACGCGGATACGCTCAGTCAGGCGAGGATCGGTAAGAGTGCGGATGTGAAGACCCTTGATGGGCTCAAATTTTGGTGGAGTGTAGGTGGACATGAATAATACAGTCACTTCAAAAGGAAAAATATCTTTTTCTCTTCCTCAAAAAAAAAAAAGATTATTGAGTGAATGTCTTGATATCTGTCTTCAAAAAAAAAAATAGAAGATATCACTGTGTTTTCATACAATTTTTTTCCTTTGTAGTTGCTGAGAAAAAAAAAAAAAATTTTGTACGGCGCTTCCGTCCAATATGCCTTTTTTTTTTTTATCAGCAGTGGATAACGTTTGTGAACTATTTATCGAGAGAAAAGAAATAGGAGGGAAGGGGGAAAAAAAAATGAGGAAAGACATAGAAACCACGCACTGGTCTATTTCCAAAAATAATAATAATAATAATAAGTAAATAAACGATAATAATAATAATAAAGAAAAACATGAATGGAAAAGCATATTTTTAAATGTAGTAATATAGAGATAATCATCATTGCCGCAAGTAGCACACATAGACGCACACATACACGCCGCAGTAACATTCTCTTCACTTTTTATTTTCTATGTTTATACGTGGAAATGCATATGTCTCATGCTCAGACATAAACCAAGCACATAATGATCTATGACAAAAAAAAAACAGCAATTTCATTTTACTATCTTCACAAAGACTCAACTGGGTGCTTTAAGAAGCTCTCATCAAGAGAGAGTGAAAGAAATAGATATATATATAATGAAACAGAAAGTGCACGTATCACTTGAAGCTTCCCCCCCCCTTCACTATTGTGACATCGCTCGCCTACTGTACCTCCTTCGCATCGTCGTGGTGCTGTCCATTCTTAATTCCTTCACCAGAGTTGGCACTAGCAGACACAGCACTCATACTGTCGTCTGCCTTGGCCTCTGCCGCCGCCGCTGCTCGAGTCACTGAAACTGGTGATGGTGAGGTGCGACTTGCCGCCATTACAAACGCCTCAAGCAGTAGCTTCCGTCCCTCCATAGAGGAACTCTCCGCGCTTGCTAGTCGGCTGGAAGGTACGGACCCACTAGTGGGAGCACTCAAAGCTGTAGCGGTGATGGAGGGACTCATAGGATCGGTAGACTTCTGTTGTCGTTCTTGCTGCTGCTGCTGCTGCTCTTGTGAGGACCTAATGTCAGAAGCAAGAGACACCTTTAGACTTTCAACCAGCGCCTCCTCCTCTGCCTTGCCCATATCTGAGGATATCTCAGAGTACAGCCAGGACTTGAGCTTCGTCGCGAGAGCATCTGTGGGTACCTTACCTTGAGGAGTTGCAAATGGTGTATCCGGCAGCACACTATACTCCTCGGACAAGAGGGAGGGAACAAGGTGCTGGGCTTGTGTCGTAACACCCCCCCTTTCTGCGCCGAGAGCTCCCCCTACCTGCCGCCCTTGTTGTTGTTGTTGTTGTTGTTGTTGCAGAAGATACACATCCACATCACCTGCCTGGGAGCCATGGCCAGCGCCACGGCCATTCGACCTCGATACTAGCTCATTCGCCAATTGTCTCCTCAAGTCCGCCAACTGCGCTTCATAAAAGGCCTTGATACGTTCATACTGAGTCTGCAGCGTGATCACCTCCTCCTTGTGGTGCTTCTCCTGTGTCTTGCTCCCCCGCTGCGCTCGCTCTAACTTCTCCCGCATCTCCGTCTCCGAGTTCTTCGAGGCATCCCGCTCCGCGCGTGTGGCCGCAAGCTCTGCAAGCTGCTCCGACATCACTCTTCGTGCCTCGCTGAGCTGCGTCTCTGTCTTTTTCAACTTCGCGCGCAGCTGAGATCGTTCAGACTCAAGTTGCTCCTTCGCCACAAGGGCATCGTGCAGTGCTGCCGTTGCTGCGGCCGCAGAGGGTGTCCTAGGAGATTGGGGGGAAGCAGCAGTTGAGTGGCCATGCAAGCCACCAGCACTACCACCGCTCCTGCCACTGGTGTGTCCTGGTGAAGGGGCGTACTGCTGATGTTGTTGCGCACGAGCTGCCTTCCGTGCGGAAGTTTCCAGCTGCGCTGCGTAGCTGTTGTGGGAGTCATCCTTGATCTGAGATGCTGCAGGTGCTCTATGGTTGCTCCGACTTGCTCTAGCGGCCGCAGCGAAAGGACCGCAGACCTCTGAAGTGCTACCCTCGCAAGGTGCTGCCACAGGAGTCCTTCCTGGGGTCACACGAGCTGCTGCTGCTGCTGAATGCATAGCAGACTGCCCATGTACGTCTCTATAATGTGATGCCGTTGTGAAGATGGGAGTAGAAACTTCGTCACTCGCATCTGCTGACCTGCCCAACGAGTGGAACTGCTGCGGTTGCTGCAACTGCCGGGTTTCTTCACGAACGTTGAACGATGCATGAGTGCTGTCTACAACATTCTTTGGTCTTCCAGCAGCCCTTCGTAGCTTGACATCAGGAGTCGCAGGATGGACTTCGTGTCTACGCGTGTGCGCGTGCTCTTGTGAGCGCTGCAATACCTGCGGCAATGGTTCGCGCTCCCTGATTTGGTTCTGGAGCACACTAGATGTGACGCCTGCCGTCCCAAACTCAGCCTCGTCAGTGTCCCTCAGTAGTGGGACGCCATCCAAAGATAAAAGAGAGTGAGAAAGTCGGCCAACAATACGTCGATAGCCGCTAAGAAGCGTAAGTGGGTTGTTTTTCATACTCAGCACCTGCAGCGATGTGGCAAACGTCAAAAAAAGCAGCTCGTCCGCGCTTTCAATAAAATTATTGGTGAGAGAGACCACCTGAAGCGTGGTCATCTCCTCAAGACCTAAAGTGCTTGTTAGCCTGTTATCATCGGCGTGCACCACCGCGAGAGGAGCGCGCGATGCCGTAAGTCCTGCTAAATTGACAAGTCTATTGGCGCTCACGTTCAGCTCTCGCAGGTGCGGAAGTCGCGCCACAACATCTAAATTTGTGAGCTTATTGTGTGCTAAGTTTAGATGCGTGAGGTGCATGGGAAGTCCTGTGATGACTGTGATAAGGTTGTAGCTCACATCCAGACGCTTCAGGGACACGAGCGGGTGCAGGTTAGACAACACTTCAATCTCATTGCGAGAGAGATCAAAGGAGGTGATGACAGCCAGTAGCTGCGCTTCTTCCGGTGTAGCAAAGACACGTGCAAGATCAATGTTCTTGATCCCCTTGTTCCTCCCCGATACCTCCACCTCCCTGTGGCTGCTACTTGCAGTGCTATTGTTGATGCTGTTCAACGAAGTGTGCATCCCTCACTAACCTTGAGCGAGCAACTACAGCTCTATGATATATAAATGTGTGTATGTATTGATGAATAAACAATGAATAATTTTACAGAATCTCTTCTGTATATATGAAAAGAAGGAGTATAAATTTTTTTTAAAAAAAAACAGGGGTCAGAGAAGGGCTCTGTGCAGCATGCAACCGCCATCATTGCTATACTTCTTCACCTACCGGAATGGGAACAAACAAGTGAGTCTCCTAGCTCTCCATAAAGATGGGGATTGATCAGCAGTCAATATCATACTGCCGTTTTCTTAACACACATATATATATATTGTAATACTAAACAGTTGTCATTATATATAGGGCTCACGCACATACAAGCACAGCCAATAAAAAAAGGAAACAAGTGAAAGCCCTTCTAACGCACTTTCGGCTGAAGTCTATCTATGAATTGACAGCTACAGCCGCCATCTCTCTATACCCAAACACACACACTTCTGCGCGCACTGTTTAAGCCGCGTCTGCAAGCAGCTTTGCCATACCCTCGCGATACGCTGATCTCTGCGAGGCTCGTTCAGGATCACGCTCGCTGCCACTGCCGCTGCGGCGTCCATAACCTGCTGAATAGCCGTTGCTGGTAGTGTAATGGTTGCCATCTGACCCAGAAAGCTGCGTAAGCGGTGGAGGTGGGGGTAAGCCATCCTGTATAGGGCGTGGATGAATGTGGTGCACGTACTCAGAGGAGAGCCGCACTTGGGCACCATCGGCAGCCCACTGTCGCTGCTCTTCATGATGACGGAGGAGAGACTCAAGCGCATCTTCTGACTCACCCTCACTGCCCCTACCACTACTGTGCTTTGCCGCAGAGGCAGTACGTGTATTCATTCTTTCTTGAAGTGGCGCTAGCTGGCTGGAGAGCTGAGCAACGTGCTGCCGCAATGCATCTCTTTCGGCAGAAACAAGGCTCATGTGAGTTTTCAACGTGATGCATGCATTCGCGAAACTAACGTCGTCGCCGCTCTGCACCTCACCCTCGCCACTATCGCGGCCAAGAAATTCTCCATTTCCCACTTCGTCACCCGCCTCCGCTGAATGCTCTAGCAGCTCCGCTGTGATGTCCTCCGCACGCGTGTAACACGTCTCGCGCCTGGCCAAAAGCGCCTCCAGCTCCACCGCGCTCTCACACTCAGCCATAGCAAAGGCAGCCTCGCCGGCTTCATGCACACAGGCACACAAGCGCCGCCATGTCGCCTCCCGGGCCCTAAAACGCTCTACAGTGGCGCGCATGTTCGCATGCTGACGAGCAGCAAGAGATCTTAGCCGATGCTCCTCACGATGCCACGCAGACGCGAGCTCCTCCACCTCACCTCTGCCCACTGCATTCCCCTCGATCGTGTTCGCGCTCCCGCTCCTTGGGGTGGGATGACTGCAAAGCCGCTGAAGTGCCTCAATCGCATTCGCCGCAGTGACCAGGCGCGTCTCAAGAACATGGCATGCCGTGACGATAGCCCACAGCCACTGCTGCGCTTGTGTCCTTGCAATCGGGGCGTCCGGCAGCGACTCCAGAAGCAGACAGTGAAGAAGATTGGCCTGCTCGTGTGCATCAATGATGACGCCCGTGCCAGGGTCGCGCACGTCTGCCAGCAGATATTGCACTTCAGAGGGCGCCTGCGCCGCCTCCGCTGGTGCACTCGTCGAAACTGAGTTCGTACCATTGACCTCGTCACGACGATCACGCTCCTCACGCACCACTAGCTTCGCTTGTGCGAGAGCTGTCTTGAGTTCTGATACTTCAGAAACCAGCTGCACGCTCTGCAACTTGAGCCGCTCACACTCCTCACACTTGGCGATGAAGGCAGCTTGAAGGTCTTTTTCTCGCCGCAGTGCTGCTCTGAGTGGCTCCACCACTGCTGACTGAGACGGCACTGGAGCAGAAGAAGAAGTAGAGAGTAGTCTGAGACTTGCTTCGTGTGTATCGTGCTCTGGCTCACCTAGTTGTGTGGTGTCATGATCCACATGAAAAACAGCCGTAGGAGCAGTAAACGAGGAAGAAGAGAGACGTTCTGAAGTCTTCTCCTCGTTTCTTCCGTGGCTAAAGCGCATATCCACCACGCTGCTGCCTCTACTTCCCCTACGACTGGCGGCACTGCTGCCACTACCGCCACCACCGCCAGCACCAGCCCTGTTCTTGACGCCAACAAGCGCACGGTACGCTCGTACCGCCTCCTCCTCACGTGCGCGCTGCTCCGCTGGGGTTAGGTGGAACGCCGGTAGCTGCCGAATGTGCTCCCCCAGTTCCTCAGGAAGTACCTCCCAGTCAAGAGCATCACCCAGCAGAAGACACGCAATACAGTCCACTGATTGCAAAAAGGCCGTCAGACTGTCCGTCACATCCATCGCAAACTCGGCCGAGTAGTCTACGCGACGCCGCATATTGTGAAGAAAGAAAAAGAGAACAACCGTCGAGAAAGCCGCCTCGGTATCGACAGCTGTGGTGGATGGAGACGGAGAGGAAGACGAGGGCGGTGTGGATAGTGCTCTAAGCGCTGCCACATTAAGAAGCTCGACCGGAATGTGCAGTCGGGCAAAGCGTCTGTGTAGAGCCTCCCAGTTGGCGTTTGCGCGCTGGGACAGAGAGTGAGTTTGTGAGGAAATCGGGCGGATGCGGAGAGAAGGAAACACAAGATTGAAGAGGGAACAGAGCACCTCGCCATCCGCGAGGCCGCTGAAGTCCCGCATCCGTCGTGATGAGTGGCGCTCAGCGAAGGAAAGGAGTTCCTTACGGCCAATCACGATGCTTGACGTGAGTGACATGCTAGCCACATCAATATATATTTAAACAGTTATGTGCACCTGCGATGCTTCTATGTTTATGAAATGTGTATTCTTTCTATATGCAGTAGGCTAGAGTACTTATGTATAATGGTGTCTCTCTCAATCGCCTTTCTCTATTCAAGTATGCCTCTACACGACAAGAATGTGCTTGCGTTGTAAAGAAGAAGAAAGCAGTCAGTTGCTGTGCTTTCATTGGTTAAAATGAGGGGGGGAGGGAGGTGGAAAGGGAAAAGGTGAACCAATGAAAGCAAAAGTAAAAACAAAAATGAATTATAGCAGTGAAACCCCTCTTTCAATGGTAGTATGGAAATGGATTCACCTTCTTCTACCTGGCTGTTTTCACTTTTTCTCTTCTCCCGCTCCTCAGCCAATCTGTACCAATCATGGAACTGCCTTGTTTCTTATATTCTTTTCTATCAAAACAAGATATGAAGGCACTATCACCTTAATGTGAAAAGAAAGCACACATACACACACTTTTGAAAAATAAAATGAAAAGAAGAGATGAATGACACACATTTCATAAAGGACATAACTAATGTAAACACGCATTTACAGACCCAAGTCGCCCCCTCCGTCACTGTCCCCATATGGTGCTTCTTTTCATTGCTCCTTCCTCGTCCAGGCACGAAAAGAACAAGCGTAAGAAAAGAAGACACGACGCACGTGTTGCTCCTCTCCTCTCACTCACGCTAACCCCCCTAAAGAGAAAAAGAAATGAACGTAAACAATTACTATAACTACCCTACGCCTAGCATGCATCACGCAAGGGGTGAGAAGAAGAGGGCAGCCTTGAGTTAAATACAAAGAAAAAACACATGAAAAAGTTGAAGTGAGCCCTGCAAGAACAAGTAGCACCATCTCTGTGATGATCGACGTGGTATTCATTCCAGTCACACACGCTGTGGATTTACAGCGCATCTGCCGCTTCTCTCTCTGGCACTTTCCGCAATCGTTACTCAACTTCCTTTCTTCTCTTTTTCCCCTTTTGTTTGTCTGTTGCCGATTTGATTCGATTATGATGGTTGTGAAAGAAAAAAAAAAAGGAGGGAGAAAGACCAAAGCCGCTACCCCGCTTACTGTCTCGGCGTCGAGCGGAAAATGATATCTCGCGTCTTTTCCAAGTTAAAGAACGTGTAATTGACAATCACCTCATCTAACCAGCTCACCATCGGGTCGTTCAGAAAATCTCGGTCAATGTAAAAAAACACAGGCATCTCCACAAGCTCGTGGGGCTTGAAGCGCTGTTCCTCAAAGCAGAAGCACTGAATCTTATTGAGGTAGTTCGTCACCTCAGCTGGTGCTATGGTATAGGACGATACACCCAGTAAAGTGCGATTGCTGCGGTTATACGCGGAGTAGAATGCCAAGGCAGGCTCACCAATAAGCACGTCGACCTCCTTCTGTAGAGGCACAAATGCAATGGGCATGGTATTGCCAACATCACTGAGGAAGCGTACTTTGAGAATCTTCTTGGCTACTGGGTACGCCTTGTTTGCCTCCTCGCGCTTGCGCGCCGCCTCTGGCGTGTAAAACTTGGGATCCGCACCGCGACCGCTTGGAGCGCAGTACATACGGTAGATTGGTACAAAGAGAAACGTGCAGCCGAGAGATAAAATGCCAATACTCAAAAAGGCAGAGAAGAACTGGCCGCGCTCCTCGTAGTTCTTAGCGCTCTCTGTCGTGTAGCCACTCTCAATACGGAACTTCTTCGCTCCACGCATCGTCTCAGCCGCCTCAACCGCCTCCTTTACAGCCGCAGCGGTTGCATCGCCAGCAGCCTTAGCGGCGGAGATATTCTTCCCGGGGCCGCCGCTACCGGCAGCAGCTGCACACCTAAAAAAAAGACAACGACGTAGCATACCTTTTCGTTAGATAAGAACTAGCCAACCCTATTATTCTCCCCCTCTTCGCTAGAAATTAACAATGCACCCAACGCTCAGCTGCACACGTATATATTCACAAGCTGAACACGGAGGCAAGCAAAGAAAGCAACGAGATCCCACCAAGCGCAAGTACTAGTACTGAAACACCTTTGAAAGGGGCTATGAATCACGACAAAAGAAAAGGGAAATAATGTTTACATATATACATGTACGCAGTAGTACTCATGATTTCACGCTACGCCATCAACAGCGGTTGCAGCTCAAATCGCCTCCCTCAAAGGCACAAAAGCAGGAGTCCATTGCAACTCACATGTACAATCAAACAGAGAGGGAGAAAGATAAAAAACAATTGAACTTATGTTTAGCGTGTTTGAATTCTATAGATGCGCACATTTTGAACAGAAATGAAATGAAAAAAGGGGGAAATGGTTCACAACGCACAGGTGAAGTGCTCTACTCTTCACATACTCCCTCATTCTCTCTCTATATATATGTACTAGTTTCCATTGGAAAACTAACAACAGCAACAATAACACAGTCCCGCTTCCATGCTTTCTCTATGATTGAGTGATAACCAACTCACTGTTCTTTTTTTAAAAAGCAAAAGAGAGGGACGGCATCCTGCTGTGCTGTCGTCATAGCTTTCGGCGCACGTTATCCTCATTGAGAGTTGGTGTGGCCATCGATACTGCCGTCCGCTTGCTGGGGCTTGGTGTCCCTGTCGCCCCCTTCTCTGCTCCACTCGTCGCCATCTCCTGCTGCTGCTGCTGATCTTTCTCGTGTTCGCGGCTGCAGGTGTAGTACTCGTAAGGTGAGCGGAACAATGTATCCCGTCTGGCGCTGGGATGGGTAGCCATAAAATACCTGTAGCACGCACGTGTGTAGTGCCCCCCTTGGCTATCCTTGACAATCTCCTCGATATCTTCCATGGAAGGGCGGACGTCCGTGTTCTTGTTCAGTGGATTGGGTTGACCGCGGCTAACCAGCGTGCGTAACTTGTCCGCATCACACGTACGAAAAGGACAACCGTGACAGTCATCCTTGTCTACGGCAGGAGGTAGGTTAATGATAGTCACACACGAGGCGGAGCTGTAACTCGTCTTCTTCCCCTCCATGCCATAGTTGTGCCTTACGTTGTATCCGTACGCCGTCTTTGCAAACGCCTCCACTGAGCCGCCACCCCCCTTTACCGTCATCAAAGTAGAAAAGAGGGCCAGTGAGTCCTCCATGGAAAGACCAATCGCCTTAAGGAAGAGGCCATACGTGAAGCGACCATGATGCTTCAAATGCCCGCTCCTGCGCAGGTGTGTGTCTATATGCCTCATGCACAGTGGGAAGTGTATCTGAGCCGCTTGCTGTACGTCTCCAGCTCTCATTGACCCCGCCACACCTTCCTCCAGGGCATCCGCCGGGTCAGACACAAACTGCTCCAGGAACACATCGAGCATCGCCATAACAGTCGCCTTCTCAGACTCCGATCCATGGAGCGAGGCCTGCTGCTTCACGCGCGCCAGATAAGCTTCATGCAGTCCCCGGGCAAGTGATGTGCGGAACAATGTCACGAACACCTCCTGCACCTGATCCCTGAAAAGAATGGCACGACCGCGATGACACAAAGTATTGCGGTTCTTGATCAAGCGAGTGGCAAGAGCCAGGGGGACCGTGTAATAGTTCTCCAGTCGGGTCTCTGAAGTCTTGGCGGGGGCTCCTCCAGCGGTAGTAAGGCTGCCACGGTACACAACATATGCGAGCACACGTGGGTCGCTGCTCTCCTTCTCCGTGAGCGGCTCGCAAGGAAGGCCATTCCGCTTCATGAGTCCTACAAGGAAACCAAAGGGGTCCTTCGCAATCTCAAGTTTCAGTCGTCCTCGCAGCAGCAACTCTTCTGTCTTGCAGAACCAGTTGCGCCAGCGCTCGCTCATGCAAAACGCGAAGCGGCACAGCAAGTGCGATGTGAGGTCCTCATCAGGTTCAAAAATGATCGCATTTGGGCTGTAAAACCCACTGCTAGACGCACTGCTCGCGGAGGCACCACCACCAACCCCAACAGCAGAAGCAGACCTGCGGCCGCTGGCACGGGCTGAAGTTGCACCACCGTAATCTTCGTCGTCCATACGCCCAAGCGTCGTACCGCCACGCCCAACATCACCAACTGAGGCGCGTGCTCTGCGTCGCTCTTCGGGAAGCCGCGCGCCGATCTCATCCAACACGTACTCAAACCCCTTCGAGGCAGGTGAGTTGATCAGTTGGTCCATCCACGCAAGAAACTCCATGCGCTTCGCGACCATCGCCTCCAGCTCAAACAGCGTCCTGTTGCCAGCGGGTTTCCGCGCGTACATACCGATCCAGTCCGTTTGTAGCTTCCCAGGCTCAAGCGTGATGGCGTCAACATGCTTCGAAACATCGGCACTGGGCGTCTTGTTCTTAACAAGCTCCATTTTACTTTATTTTGCCCGCCAGTCCACTTTCCCTCTCTCTATATATATATATCAATTAAATATGAAGAAGGATCTTTAAGTATTATTGTTGTATATAGCAACAACACTAAGGGAGCAATCAAAAGAAGAAAAATGTAGAAAAGAAAACAACTCAAACGATGCTGCCGTTCCTTTATGTATTCGCGAGCTAGCAACAAAAATAAAGCAATCTTTATTGACATAAAAAAAGAAGAAGAGATGAAAAGAAAAGAAAAAAAAAGAAAAGATTATCACTTTGAAAGCGTCTCCGACTTTGGAAGAGCAGAAAAAACTCACGCTTGACACACACACACACACACACACACACACATGCACGCACTACATCTCAGCAACCATATTCTATAATAATAGTAAAAATTCACTTCATGCTGTCGAGCGCAGCTGAGTCCAAACAAACAAACAATAATAATAACAGTAATAACGATTGCAAAGACACGATTTCTATCCGTTTTGCCGCAAACGTGCGATTAAAAGAAAAAAAATTGTTTTCCCAGCTATGCACACCATCTGCTCTTTCCTCCTTTTGTTAGTGGTTGTATAATTTTGAATAAACAACAAAAAGGCCTAGAGGCAAGAAAATGAAAATATACCACAGCACAAACTCTTCTCTGTAAGAAGAAAAAATAATTAAAAAGGTAGAAAGTTCTCTTCCACATCGTTGTCGTTGTCGTCTTTCTTTCTGCCACGACAAACCCCATGAATGCCAACACGTTTCCACCGGCTCTGCGTTACCATCAACAGCACACAAGACCATTGGAGAACGGCCAATTGTATAAAAAGTGACAAGACTGGTTCGGCGACAGATACTATTTTTTTCAAAGAAACAAACAACCACGAGTGATTATTTTTTTAAGTGAGCATGAAAGGCATGCTTAATGAAGATATTGCAAAATAAAAACCAGTCAAAGAGATCATGGAGGAGCATATTAAATCCTCCATTGGTGCCTTCACACTCTCTATACACCCCTTTAGGTGTGTCAACAGCACTACTCACGAGTTGGTCGCTAAACGTCGCCGCACGTTGTAACGCAGTGAGAACAGCGATGGCTCTCTCTCCAAGTCATCGTCACTCTCGCTCGCCACACTCATGTAGACCCCCATCTCCTGCTCCAACTGCGGGTCGTACTCGTGCACAATTTCTCGAGCTGTCTTGGCCAGTCCCTCGCGTTTGTTATACAGTTTCATAAACTGCTTGTGCTTGGAGAGGAGCGACATGAAGAGCGGCAGCGCAGCACGCAGCTCCATAACTGCCTCTTGCAAGATAAGGAGCGACACATACATCGCCATTGGGAGGCAGATGAACACAACAAGCGCGGTGTAGGCGTCAGTAAAGAGAAGCACGAGGAAGGAGATAAACAAAAATGCAAAAGGCACCACAACAAAGCCCAGCAGCACCTTGAAGGATCCCTTCACATCTGCTCCGACAATCTTCACTGAGCTCGCGGCAAGCGCAGCGCGAGTTTTCTTGGTCGCATAGTACTCAATGAAGCACCCAATAGGGAGTCCCACCACAAAAAAAGGAATGAGGATAACACCCATGAGAAACAGCGTGAAAGCTCGGCGCAGCAGCAGACGGATTTCTGGGGTTCCCTTGTTCCCAAGCCGCTTCAGGGTCGCCGTCTGACTATCCCTGACAAGCAGCGCATGACTGTAGTCTGAATAATTCTCCACCTTGGCGCGGAACTCCATAAAACTCGGGCTCTCTGCCTGTTGCTCAATAATCACTCCAAGACGGCGCATGAGGCGCAGATGATCACGTGCTGACAAGGTGCAGTTCAGTGGCTGGTAGAGCTGGCGAAAGGAATGAAGGAAGTTCAGCGTGCGCCAGTCCGGAACGTTGATGGTAACACCGCGCAGTGCCTTGTTGAGTTGCTCCAGAAAGAGCCCCGTTGCTTTGCGCTTGTCCGTGCTGAAGAGAGCGACGAGATCATCGGGGGGAGAAACAGGCTCGCCAAACTCAATGTACGCGCGACTGCGAAACTTGTGCCCGTAGAAGTACGTGAGGCCGCATGGAACAATCTTGACGCTGATGTTGCGCTCCGCTGCACCAAGACTGAAGAGTGCGACACCAGCCTTCAGGGGAAGCAGCGAGGTGTGGTCGTGCGACCCGCCCTCGGGGAAAATGCCGATGCAGTGGTTCTTCTGAAGAGTGTCGTACACTTGGGCGTACATTTCCGAGTGATCAATGCGTCTTGAAAACTTAAAATCCGTAGGACCATTGATAAGGCTCTCTGCCTTAATGGGGACTGTCACCTCCAGCTGTGTGTCAGACAGTACGCGCTGTACCTGTGCTGTGCACTTGGCACGCACGCCACCATCGTTCTCCTTGAACCACGTGATAACATCGCCCTTGTCAAAGCACTCCGTGAAGCGTGACCCCTCACCCGCAATGACGTCCTCATGCATCGACACAAGCTTTCCCTCACCTGGAATCAGCGGAACATCCTGGGGTCTTATAACAGCGACGGAGTTAAACATGCGACCAAACACGCCCATGATGGGGTGGCGTAGAGACTTCTCCGCCATGAGGAAGCGCACCTCCCGATCCACGTTTGAGTTCATCATTAATGCGTCAATAAATTGGTTCTGATGATTGCCATAAAACACCACCGCTCCGGCGGGAGGGATGTTTTCAGCCCCAACAACTGTCACCTCACGAAAGTACACCGTACGCAAGATCCACATGAGAAACTCGCCGATAAATCGGATAAGCTTGTGGTGAAACGTGCTCACCTGCGCAACCAACTTTACCTTTCTCAGCCTGTCTCTGTGGTCGGGCCACTCGCTGATTGGAATCTCCTTCTGGCACTCGTGACAGTACACATACTTTGGATTATTGCGAGCGCCAATGCGATCCTTCACAATGTGGCCCTCTGCCTTGGAAATATCAACGTTGGGGTCGTGGTACGAACCCTGTAGGGGTGGCGCGCTGGTAGGGTTGACAGGTGCGCTCTCCGTAGCAGCGGCAGAAGCAGTGTTCGGAGCTTCTGCCTCCTCCTTCTCAGCGTGACACTTTGGAGTGTCGATGGCAAACTTCACCGACTTTTCTTTTTGCTCTGCCATGAATTCGAGTAAAAACAAAAAGACAAAAAAAAGATAGATTCGCACTACTACTACTACTACTACTAGACAGATATAAAAATTGTTCGGGGTCTCTCACAGCTTACAAGTAGAACACCCTCAACGCAAGAGAAAGACAAAGCAAAAATAAAAACGATATTTTTTAACAACGATAACAGCAAAGACTAGAGTTGCACTAGCAAACTAGATAAACTATAAACTTATGTAGCACAGCCACTTTCTGAGTTTTATTTTTAAAATAAAAAGTGAGCACAATGAAGACAGAGCGTTTACTTTCGTATTTGAGGATATAGTGCGTAGAGAAAAATGAAAATATGTATACGTGTCTATATGTTCCGTACGGCTTAAAAAAAAAGGGGGAGGATCGGGTGCGAGTACACACACACACAAAAAAAAGGATTTACGCAACAAAAATACCAAATACAAAAAGCAAAAACGAATGCAACAGTGAATGATGACCGAAGATGATCTCATTCGTGCTTATGCATCCATAAGCAGCGGCAGTCCCCAGACTTGAAAAAACGCGCGAAGAAAAGGAGCACATTTGTTGATGTTGTTCTAATGTAATTGTACAGCAATAAGACAATCTGCCGCAGAGACAATACGACGGAGAGATGAACAACCCCCCCCCCCCCCCACACACACCTCTTCTGCTCCACACACCACTCACCTGTTATACTCCACTCTAGAATCCCCTGCCTTTCCTCAGCGTGCGCACACCACCTCGTGGCCAGGGAAAAGGTCGCTCTTTGCCGCCACCTGCGTCTCTGCAAAAGAACTCAATCTGCAGCGTGCAAGCAGGGAGACAGGTGGATAGGGGTCTCGCGCCACTGTGTGCCACGCACATGACAGGACCGCAATCTTGGTGGACGAAGATGTCGCCCCGCCATTTGAAGGAGCGCCACAAGTGCTGGCAGTCATGGTGGTATTGGCAGCAGCTGACGGGGAGAAACTCTCCAGCCCCGCGAGCAAGGACACAAGCACATAGCGCGCCTCACACACGGAGCGGCTCTGATCCCCACTAAGGCCTCTGTAGAGTGCCCACAGGTGGCGCGCTCCTATGCCGTTTGCTGCGGACATTGGCACTACGAGGGTGCCGTCCATAATAAGAGCCGAGAGCGTGCCTGGTCCCCCGAGAGAGGTAAAGAGCGACTCATGGCATCTGGCGCTACTGCCAGCGTTGTTGGTGTTGCTGATGTTGCTGGCATGCCCATCCATGCCGTGAGCAGTCGCAGCTGCATGCTGCTGTGACGATTGATGCCCCCTTTGATGTGCTCGTGACAACCGCAGAGGCGCACTGCGTACCGTGATGCACTCCATAAGTCTGAAATAGAGAGGCATCAGCCTTCCCGCGGTGAGGAGTGGTGCCGCAACACCGCCGCCGCTACGCACAGTGGGAGATGCTTTCTGTGGAAACAAAAACTGCTCAAGCAGGTGTCCGAAACTGTCCACAGCTTGAGTAGGCTGCCATCTTGAGAGCACTGCAAGCGACGCAAGTAGATCAGGACACAAACGACTCGCACTGCTAGAGACTGCCACAACACGCGCAAAGTGCCGCAACAGCGGCAGAAAGGTACTCTCCTCGTGTCCACCAAGGTGCGCATACCCACACCGCAAGCAATGAAGATACAATCGCCATCCCAAATTGTATAGCAGCTCACTCGCACCTGGGCTAGGCCCAGCATTGACTGTTGATAAAGACTCTGAAAGCAGCTCTGGTACGGTGTCGAGCGCGTCCTGCGTGGAGGTGAGCAGCATACGCCCCCGTTTGCCAGTGTCTGCAGTCCGCAAAGCCGTCTGTAGCGGTTCGACTACGTTGTGTGGGATGAATGCATCATCCGCAATGAGCTTCAAAATAGCAGCGGTTACCTCGGTCACGTCCTGTGCAGTAGACTTTGTTAGCTCAGGGAAGCTCCCATGCTTGATGGGATCACGATACGCGGTGAGAGCAGCCACAGCATCTCGCAGAGATTGTGGCAAGCCGCGCAGCACTTTGTGTGACTGATAAAATAGCAGTGGGTGCACAAACCATGGCAGCTCTAGCGCTATCAGAGCCTCGTAACATGCTTCAAGTCTTTCATGGTCCAACTCCACAGTGTCCCCATCTCCGTCTACTTGCCGGAAAATTGGCAATAGACCTGCGGCGTTGTGTCCGGCTGCTCCACCGCTGCCGACTCTCGGCGTAGCGCCGCTGTTACTCGCAGCCCCACCCACACCGCCAGCAGCTCCAGCACTCATCATTGCCATCATCCCCGGAGCCACATTCGTTGACATCCCCACGGACACATTCCCTGGGACCACAGCAGCTGCGGAAGCAGAAGCAGCTGACTGGCGTACGTCAAAAGGTCTCGCCACTACATAGGCAAAGATAAAATGAAAAAAAGACTGCCGTGCTGCGAGCGAGACAGACTTGCGGTACAACGTGAGCACCACCCGCAGAGCCGCCGGTCCTCCTCCAAGGCACTGAAGCTGCCCCTCATCCACAAGCAGATTGTGACGTGGGCGGACCCCAATACGCTTGTCGGCGAGAAGACTACGACAAAAAGCGTCCGCAAGAGATGCAAAGGCCTCAGGGTGCATCTCCGCAAATCCTGGCAGTTCGAGGAACTGAAGCAGCGCACGACAATCTATGAGGTGTCGAAGGGATGGAGGCACCACGGCAAGAACACACTTGGCAGCCGCGGTCCACACCATATCATCGTACGCGCGAAGATACACCTGCCGCCGCAGCACACACAGTAGCATCCACACAAGTTCCAGCTGCAGTGCCTGCGTGCACCCCGGGTACTCCCCACAAGTGTCGACAAGCTGCATGTGAAGCGCCAAGGTGAGCAGAAGATCGTATACGTGCCCACGCACGCACATGTAATCGCTCTCCATTAGTGAGGAAAGCGTCGGCAGATAGCAAACACTAACAGACCGGAACAGCTCGTAGGGGGGGCCAAACGGCAGCTTGGCGACGTAGGCATCACAAATGTGCTTGATAAGAAACGCGCTCGCCCTCACCACCTGTGCATTACTTCGATATCGGTCCCAGAAGTGAGATAACACACTGATTTGAGACCGCACTGCAGCTTCCGTGCACTTCAGCGGAAACTGGTGAATGTAGTCCTTGCATCCAGCAGCAAAGACAGGAGTTCCAGTGCTGGTGAGTGGCGCTATGCCAACACTGGCACTGGTAATCTTCATGTAGAGGAGCTCCGCATTTGCCTTCTGAGCTATGCCCAAAGCAAGCTGCGCATCCCACGAAGGAATTCGAATTATGTGTCTACCTCGAGGAGAACCCTCCACACGCGCCTGCAGAAAGAATTCATTGATGTACGTTGGCGCTGTCTCCAACTGATGCTGAGAAAACCGTCTCCGCACACCGGAAAAGCGAGTCGCACCAACCCGCATCGCGACAGGACCCGAGAGCATGTATGTGAGCGGTGTTTTCAGATACGCGTCGACCAACCGCGCAAGCTTGCGGTACTCCTTTGCAACATCGCGCGCCACACTGGTAGACACCTGGGAACAGATATCGTGTTTGATCAGCGACAGCACAGAGCGTGAAGGTGGAAAACTAGGCATGTAGCTCAGAAGGAACCTAGTCACTGTAGCGCGGCGCTGGTGCTCCTTGAAAAGTTTGAGACAGCACTCGTACACCACATTACGTGTTTCATTAGCGGTGAGGTAGCGGACGATCTCCTCGCTGTCCCCCGTTCCGTGCGCAGCGCGTGGGAGTGCGCGAATGATTGCGTTGTTAATCAAGTCCTCTGTGCGCTGCATTGCATTTCAGTGTAAGAGAAAGAAGAGAGAATAAAAGAGAATAAAAGGGATACAGCACAAACACACACAATAAATGCACCTAGTAAAAAAACAAACGCTTGTTTGTTCGTGTGAGCGTGTGCAAGAGAAAAAGAAAGAAATGCCGTCGTTTGCTGTCACTATTACTGCGTTCTCTATCTCTGTATTGATCTACCTCCAAGCCTCGCTAGCAGGAGCTAATACACAACAACAAAAAAAAAACGCGCGAGGGGTATATATAGGTGTGTATTTATGTATATAGATCCTTCAAAGATACACCCTGAAAAGGAGGGAAAGGGGTCAAAAAATAAATAAATCGATGACATACAACGGATCTGAGGATGCCAATAATGTGAGCAGCAACAGGAACTACATATCTCCTCGTAAAGGAGATAGTAAGTATTCACTGCGAACGAATAGACGCCGAGGAGAGAAACTCCCACATGCACTGCAAAACTGTTGTTATTCTTATAATGGCAATAATGCTGCAAAATGCTGGGGTGGTCCACCCTGCTCATATGGATGAAGCATCTCTGCAATAGAAATCAGAAATATATAATGCCCACTTCCTTTCTCGTCTCTCGTCTCTCTTTTCTTCCTCTTCTCCTATCCCACCAAACCATGTAGTTGCCAGACGTAGTTACAGGACGATGACAAAGAAGAAAGTATCCACATAGGCGACGCATAAATAAAAATTATACCTACTTAGCAATTTAATCGATCCTCAATAATTCGCTGCATTTCTCATAAGTAAAGCCCATGTGGAGAGAGAGTTCACATTCTCACTCCTCCCCGTCCCCTCCCTTAAAACTTCAAGTCAGCAACAAAGTGGAACTGCTTTGGTGCGTACGACTTCACACACCGCAGCTCCGCAATCGTAACGCGATCAGCTAGCTCCTCTCCTAGTTCCTCTACACAATCTGCGTGCACCACCTGCGACGCCGCCTTTTTATCTGCTAAGAAATGATAGTGAATGATTCCGTGTGAGGCACCAGCGCTGTCCTTCTTCAAGAACTCCACAGCTCGAGGTAGAAAGGCCACGCAAGAAGGAATGTAGCCCATTAGAACACGATCACATGTTCCCACTAGCTCATTTCCAACTTGTCTATTATCGCCACACTGTGGTCTGACGATGCGATCCACACGATTCGCAGCCGCGCTAATGCGAAGGAAGTCGACGCTGTCAGGGTTCTTCTCAAGTGCGTGCACCACTGCAGCACCAGAGTTCATCGCAAGCGGCAATGTGAAATATCCAATGCCCGCAAACATGTCTACCACCACCTCCCCCGGCGCGCGTGTCTTCGCAAAGTGCATACGCTCAGTCGTGTTGCCACTGCTAAACATAACACGACGCACGTCGAAGCAGTAGCGCACCTTGTTCTCAATGTGCATAGTGAAAGTACCGCAAGCAATCGCACTGTCTGTCGTGACGTAACCCACCTGGTCGGGTCCTGCATACATCATCAAAAGGTTATCCAGCTCCTTGCGAGTCGCCACACAGGAACAAGCGCCGTCATCATCGTTCCGGCCATCTGCAGTGGCACCGACACTTTTAGCTGTAGCAGAGTGAGTCTCCCTCCACCTCTTTACTACGCCCCTCACTACACCAGCCACGTGCTCTGCAGACCCAGCTGGGTCCGCCCACAGCACCTCTAGCTTTGGCTTCCGCAGCTCTCCCACAATACCGTCGCTATCCAGCAGCACAACGCTCACCTCGATGGGAGAAAACGCAGCTACAAAGCAGGAAGCTACATTCGTAAATTGTGCTGCAGATACTCCCGCGTTTAGGCGCACCACAACAACGTGACCGTGCTGCTCAAAGTGACGCGGAAACAGCCAAGCTGGGTCAAGGCCAAGCCCGAGAGCATTCACAGTGTCTGAAAACTTCTCTGCTGGACTCCTAGCGGGACCCTTTGGATGGGTTGCAGTCTTGGGCTTGCGCTGTAGCCTCGGGCGCTCATCCCTTGAGCGCCGATAAGCCCAGCAAAGAAACGAAAAAAGTGCGGCCGCAAAAACTACCAACGCCACACGTCGCGCATAGCATCCAGCGCCTTTCATGCTTGCACTTCAGTGAAGATACACACTGCTCTACTGACGATTAAAAAAAAAAAAGCAAAAAACGAGGCGCGGCGCCTCGTTGCCCAGGTTGATGAAAAATAATACGGACCAGATGATACACCTTTCACGAGTTCAGCTCCACCCCTAGCGAAGATAATTTTATGTAAAAGAAAAATGCTATACTCGAGGTGCAGATATCAGCAATCAAAAAGAACAGGAGAGATAGCAATTGGAGCGACAAATAGAAGCAATTATCGCAAAAAAAAAAAGTGGAAAAGTCTTATGCAAACAAAGGCAGGAGAGGAAAAAGAGTAAATTGCCACTCAGTGAGTCTACACGTTATTCATTCTCAAAAATGACTGGAGAGAAATCGGTTAATTAGGCTCTCCGTAAAGAGTTTGATATAAGAAGCTTCGCAACAGACACACACGCCGAGCAGGACAGAAAGCATTAGCTGGTACACACAGTATATGAAACAAGAGACGCACAAAACAAGTATGGAGCGAGCTGCTGAACACGGAACGATTATGTTAAATACATTAAGGCAGCCATCTACGTCACACGGAGCGAGCAACTGCTGTTAAAGTAAGTCGAACTCTATGGCGCATTCGTCATTGACGGAGCACAGTTTTGCTAGCTTGTCAATTTCTACGCCCTCGTATCGCTGCTTCATAAACAATGTGTGAAAGAACAGTGTCCCCGCACACCCACGACTAGAATGCAGTTCCAGCCGCACATCGCCACACATGCCCTGAAGTCGACTCTCCGCTTCGCATCGAAGTGTGTATACGTCTGCTCGAACACCGCTCGCAGTGACACAGTACGTCGTCACACATTGCACCTTCGATTGACTACTCATGCCGTCTTTAAGCTTCACTTCCACATGCGTGTCGCTAGAAGCACTACCATTATTCACATATATCCGTATGCAGCGCAGTGATACCAACTTGGCAAACCCCACGAGGCGTATTTCACGAACAGATACTGGCGCCGTCTCAGCAGCAGGCACTTTGCCACCGTACTCCTTCAGAATGCGCTCATAGTATTCGACCGCTCGCCGCTGTCCTGGCACTGTAAGGCCTCGTCCATCGCTTGTACGTTTCCTCCCATAATATGCCATTGCTGACGCTGCAGACTGTGCAAGAGAGGGTTCAATTGCCATTAAAAGGCAGCAAGCCATAATGCCAGTTCTACCCTTTCCCGCTTTGCAGTGGATGACGACAACGGCGCCGCGATGCGCAGAAAGATTCGCTGAGGCGTCATCAACAAAGCCAGCCAGCATTGCCAGAGGTGGTGGGTGATGGTCTAGAAAGGGAAAGCAGCGGATGCGGCCGTGAAACTTGTCGCAGCTGTACTGGTATGCCTTCTCCTGACAAAGATTGTAAACTATATATGAATCTCCATACTTGAAATCAAGATAACGAACGGCGTCCTCATACTTGTTTCGGTACAAAGCCTCTACCCCGGAGGCGGGATAGCCCATGCACACAATGCTTGGGTGTATCTCGGTGAGATCTAAATCAACAGAGCCGCTTGGAACATGCTTGTTCACCGTCCTCAGTTTGTTCTGACTGACAAGATAGCGAGCCGTTTTGCTCATGAATTTTCCTGGTTACTCCAGGGGGAGGTACGGAGCTTTTGGCACACATGCGCATACATGGTGGAAGCAGGCAGTGAGAAGAAGAAAAGTGAAAAAAAAAAGCAAAATTGAGAATGAGGAAAAGTATTGGCAAAAGAAAGCGGCAAGCAACGGTAAAATCAGTAGAGCGCTCTACTGGTAATATCAAACTGACAAGCAGCAATTCTCGCTTGACACCCCTGCTGTGATTGTACGAGCAACAACAAAATGTTTTCTTTTAATATGCACTCTTCCAGTGTTACTGTGTATGATTTATATGATGCGTTAGATATATATATATATATATCTGCTGGGTGCTCCTTAATTATTATTGCTTGTATACTGAATTGATCAGTAACAGCATAGCACACAATATTTTTTAAAAGACAATTCAACACTCATAGCGCTTTTAAATGACAGCGGAAAAGAAAAAAAAGGAGTTTTCTTCGTGTTTGTGCTTGCGGCAACCTCTCGTGGAAACGAATAGATTTCCTCTCTTGCCATTTTACCACATCGCACAGCCGCATTCCTTATCCGTCCATACACACAACACTATGTTTAAGGCACCACAGCAACATCCTTCTATGCGCACTATATATATATATATAGCACAATCAAATGCAATAACATTAATAAATGATATATTCTTCTTTTGTAGTTACGGATATAGTTGTTGATGTTGCTGTTCAGCAACCTCGCTTTCAATTGACCAAATTGCAGTGAGCCAAAAGAAAAAGGAGAGGAAAAAAAAGGAAACCCTTGCAACAAGAGCATCTACTCATCGGGGCAACGAGGGAGAACACTGGCTCACTAAAGTTTGCTAGGACTTTCCAGACGATCAATCCCCATGGACCTTAGTGCCTCACGGCAGCACTTCATAAGTTCGCTTGTCTGCTCTAGCGTAGTGTTTCCCATGAGACCAATTCTAAAAGTCTCAGCGTGTGAAGCCTTTCCCGGATAAATAACAAACCCATGGTTGCTCAGATATGTGTAAAACACTTTAAAGTTCCATCGCGGATCATTTGGCATGTTAAGGCACACAACAATGTGAGCAAAACCAGGGGAGTTTTCTTTCATGAAGAGCGTAAAGCCCATCTTCTTCGCTTCTGAGCATACAAGTAGCGACTTGGCAGCGTACGAGCGTTGGCGTCCCGCTAGTCCACCCTCCTCCTCATACTCAATAAGAGACTGTTTAAGTGCCATGATTGGTTGCACTGGGGGCGTGATCGAAAACTGGCCACTCTTATCAAATGACTTGAGCTGGGCAAACAGGTCGAGTGTAGAGCTACGAGATACACCCTTGCACTTTTCAATAAGTGCGCGGCGCGCGATAACAACAGAGACCCCTGGTACGCTGTGGAAGCACTTGTTCGCAGACGTAATAAATATGTCACAGCTGTTGGCCACATCGAAGTGGATTCCACCAAAGCTGCTCATGCAGTCGGCAATAATTGTCGCGCTGGGAATTGCTCGGCGCACTGTAGCGGCAATCTGTTCGGCAGGATATACCATACCCGTGCTCGTCTCGTGGTGCACGTAGCCAACGGTGGTAATGTCCGGGTTCTCGCACAGAACTGTCTCCAGAGCACCGAAGTCTACCTCCTCGCCTTCACCAAGAGTGAGCATCACCATGGGGATACCGAGGCGCTTGACAATTTCACCCTGTCGTTCTGAGTACTTACCAGAGTTGATCAGCAAATACTTGCATCCTTCACGTGGTGTCACAGTTGAAATGGCGGCCTCAATGCCCATGGTACCGGCACCAGGCTGCAAAATGCATACCCATTCCTTAGCACTAACACCTGCAAGAGAAACAGCTTTTTCGCGGATGTAGCGAATAGCTTCCATAAAAGGTTTATCGCGGCTTCCATAGTCAATCAGCATCGTCCTCTTGACAGTATCGGATGTCTCCAGAGGCCCAGCAGTGAAAAGAACCTGTCGACCGCTTTTAGCCATGGCTGCAAAGAACAAGTAGAATAAAAAGGTATAGCCACTTCAAAGTTCCTCAAAAACGTACGCAAGTAGAAAAAAATACTGTATGAATATGAACAGCGTCAAAGGGGGGGAAAAAAGAGAGAGGAGTAGCGATATGCTGTAATCACAAGCAGAAAAAGATCCGACAATCCACGCAATCCCTTCACTAAAAAACACAGCAAAGCTAGGTGCTACTTAGCAAAAAAAAAAAACATATATCCAATTTTGCTCAATAAAAAAAGGAGAATGCATATTGACAAAAAATTATAAGAGCGCGCTTTATCGTCCATTTGTTAGATTTTACTTTCAAAAAGGGAATATAATACTGCCATCTATGCGATACGTGTCAAGCTATTCCTCTGTTGAAACTGAATAAATGCAAAAAAAAAAACGCAACAAAAGCAAACTGCTTCTGTATGCAAATAGCATCTACAGATTCAATTTTTCTCTGTATTCCGTTTTTATTCTTTAAATTGCGTGAAAGGAACGATAATAAAAATAGATAGATAAATAATAATAAGAATAATAATAAAACACTCATACACACGAAAAAGAATTCTTGTTGGCCTTACGACCAACAAAGAATAGGCATGAATATCTATGTATATGAGTATGTCTGTGACATCTACACAGCTTCATTGTTTATCGCTGTGAATATATATAGAATACGCGAAAAGGAAAGGAAAACAAACAAAATGACAATCAAGCGTGCCCAAACAGTCTCATTTAGTCTCCGTGAGGAAACCAAAAAGATATATATGATCCGTTTGTATTGGCGTGTATGCAAACACTGCTGGATAAGAAAAGAATGTAAAACAAATGTAGTCCCTTTGACAAGTTGGGCAGCCACTGCAGCATAGATGATGGGGAGTAAGCACAAGATAGGGTATAACAAAAAAACTTGTTACTTAATAATAAGGGTACGCATACTGCACTCGAGATCTGCAATACGCTGCCTCAACTCTACCGCCACATCCTTATCAACATCCATGATAAGGTACCCAATTGACTTTTCAGTCGCCAAAAACTGCAGGCCAATATTGCATCCAAGGTCCACTGCAATTTTGTTGATGTCCTTTAGGGCACCAGGAACATTGTGATGAACATTTGTGATACGGAACATACCAGGAGAAACACGTGGAGGAGTAAGCTGAGGGAAGTTTACTGCACCGGTGGTGGCGCCATTTGTGACAAACTGCGCCAAAGCGGTTCCCACTTCTATACCAATTGCAGTTTGGGCTTCATTTGTTGACCCACCAATGTGGGGCGTAAGAATAACATTTGGGATTCCTTGGAGAGGGGTGCGATGCGCCTCCTTGGGTGAACCAGGCTCAACAGGGAAAACGTCGACAGCTGCACCAGCCAAATGCTCGCACTTCAAAGCAGCAGCAACAGCATCTAGGTCCATGACCGTACCACGGCTGAGGTTCAGCAGATAGGAGCCACGCTTCATCATTTCAAGCTCCTTTTCACCAATCATTCCCTTTGTATCTGAAGTTTCTGGGACGTGAATGGTAACAAAATCCGAAACGGCCAAAAGATCATTTATATGCTGCATTTTTGTTGCGTTGCCAATAACAAGGGTGGGAATAATGTCATAGAAAACAACATTCATGCCCAGCGCTTCCGCTAATACGCCTACCTGAGAACCAATGTGGCCGTATCCAATAATACCAAGTGTCTTCCCACGAACTTCGTAGCAACCCACGTGAGTCTTTTGCCATATGCCTTGGTGAACCTCTTCGCTCCTCTGCGTAAGCTTTCGAGCAAGGCAGATAATTTCGGCAATAACGAGCTCAGCAACACTGCGAGTATTCGCAAATGGCGAGTTGAAAATGGCAACACCGCGTTTGTTGGCATACTCAAGGTCTACCTGGTTCGTCCCGATGCAAAAGCAGCCAATTGCAAGAAGTCTTGGGGCGGCGTCAAATATTTCCCGTGTAACATGTGTCTTGCTGCGAATACCAAGAAAGTGGACGTCCTTAATTTTCTCAATAAGCTCTTCTGTGGAAAGGGCTGTTGGAAGTGCCTCCACAATGCATCCACGCGCCTCCAAGAGTTGCTTCGCGGCAGGATTGACGCCCTCAAGAAGCAAGGCGTGATAAGGTGGATTGGCAATGACTGGCTTCATGATTTCGCTTAGTTATTATACTGTAGAAAAAAAAAATGTGTGCAAGGCTTTGGAAGAACCGCACTTGGTATACAACCTTGATACACGAAAAATCAAATCAAAAGATAAAAATAGAGCAATGCTAGAAAAAAAAAAAACAAAGAAAAAACTAAAACAAATTACTTCGAGTACCAAAAAGAAAGGATCGCAGGTACAAAGTCAGTGCTATTTAGCTAATGCGTGCAGCAACCGAGAAAAAAAAGAAAACAATATCAACCAAATAGCATATAACAACAGGGAATATACACATAATATTTGCTGCTAGCTTTTCATTAGCGTAGTTGCAATAGTAGATACAAAAGTAAAAACATTATCTGCTGTGAAGGTACAAACGTGAAAAAAGAGTAGAAAAATGTCCTTTACGAATGCACAAACTTCTACTCGGTTCCCTACAACTATCTCAAAACAACAAAAAAAGAATGGTACCTTTGTGATGTTTGATTTCAAGTATCTTCGCATTCAGCTTCGTGCTTAATAGAAACACGCTGAATGAGGACAGGAAGCTGGCAACGGATCTCATCAATGTTACTAGGAATTTGGTATAAAGCAGAAATCTCTTTCCACATCAGTGGAACATGAATGCCTCTATCTGGGCAAATCTGGGCCTTTGTTCCATCCGCACTCAAATCCACAATGTTGCCGGTTATAATCTCCGAAGTGTCCGCGTAGAAACAGCAGCATTCTGAACCAAGTGTTGATTTGCGCTCACTGTTCTTTATCACTGGCTGACTACCGGAAACGAGAGGAGAAAGCCCGATTGATGACAGCAGAGCATCGTCCGAACGCAAAAAACCTTGAACAGCATTTGGATGACAGAAACCAGCGAGGCGTACAGCCTGCCTGTGCGGTGAATCAGTTCTCTCCAATTTGATTGTAGTGCGCTCGCGTTTTCGCGCTTCTGGAGGAAAAGTGTCTTCCTCCCGGTCAGATACAACCACCATTGACTCACTTTGGCTGGCGTCGCTCAGATCAGGATAAAAAGAACGACCATCAAGAGTGCCATTAAATTTCCGTGGAAGACGCACGTCTTCATCGTTTGACCGATTCATCACATGCTGAATGAATTCTAGCAGAGGAAGCAAGTGTCTTCTATATTGCGGTGAGGAAGACATTGATTACCCTAATCTCTATTTACTTTATGGGATGCCTGCTACAAGGAGAATCAAGATCAGGAGGAAGAATACGATAACAGAAAGAAAAATCGCTCTGGGAATGGTTACCTGAGAACTGCTAGAAGGAATAGTTGATCACTTTTTGTGATTCATATAGCACGATTGTTGTTGTAGTTGTTTTTTGGCGGAGGTGGGGGGGGGGGGGCTCGCTTGTAATCGCTTCCCCGGGGCCGCTCAATGTTGGGGGTGCGCTGGGGCGGGGGGCGGCGACGAGAACGCGGGGAAACCTGCCGTGATGAACCGCAATCGGTCCGATCAATTTCCTTTACACCCGTTGCGAGGATGTATGCTCGTTTTGCTTTGCCGCAACGTTATGCACGCAGGTGTGTGCGTAGTGTCTTAGCAAACGTAGCGGGCTGGCATAAAGCGGTAGGTGGAAGGCCTGAGGCAGCATTAATGGTGAGTGAAATTTGCTTTTCATCTTATTTCATGGCTAAAAACAACTACAAAACAACTATAGCTATCTATTCCCTAGCTATTCTCGTGCTTAGTTTGCGTAACCACTGTGTTTTAGTTCGGTATGTTCCACCTTCGTGAAGATGTCATTGCATTTTATCTCTTCATTCGTGAACAATGGCCATTAATGTACTTTCACATCGATCACTTTTTTTTGACCAGGGAGCTGAAAATGATTCAAAAGTGACGTATCATATGATGCACACATTAAAGTTAACCCCTTTCAAACATTTATCCAGTTTTTTATTTTTGATCAACACATTGATATCAATGACGTTCAGCTATACTGATCCACGGCACAACGTATTATAACAGCAGCCGCATGACATTGTTGGCCACTTGGAAGCATGGTTAAACAAACGCCGCCACTCCATCCTTCATGGCGTAATAGGTGTATAATTTCAGGTTGCTACACCTACCTGAGGCGCCTACTCTGGGTTAGATTAGACGTGGAAAACCATGTTGCAGGAGTAGATGCTCCGGAGAGACTCTCAAAAGGAACCATCGATCGCGTTTAGCACCTCGAGTTGAGAGAAGCACTATGAAATTATTTGTGCCACTGAGCTGCACCAACACACGTCAAGGTCACTTCTGTAGTCGTAAAAAGATCTTGCCATGACCTGTGACCATACTTTCAGGGAGCGGCCGCAGGGGATCCACCGCTGACTGGGTTTCTCACGCACGCTAGAAATGGCAGCGTGGTGAAACGCATGGTTTCTCCACCCCGCGGAGAGGGGGGGGGGGCGTTAGTAGGTATGAGTCTAGGTGTCTCTTCTATGGCTGAGTTTCAAAAACAAGCAATGTTATGCGTAAATGCATCTCCTCATCTTCTAGCATGCGCTGGCGACCCAGTGGCAGCCACTGAAAGGACGGTGTCAGCAGACGACGAAAAAATTGTATCTTTAAAGGCATAAGCGGTCTTTCTGGCGCACATTCACTGAAGAGTATTACTGTAGAGCATACAAATATTCGATGGTGGATGCTACGCATAGTGAAGTTTGAAAAAATGGATACTTTTAATAGTGTCTTGAGATTGTTGTCTACTTGGCTCATTTTCAAGATCTTTCTTTTCTTTTTTCAGTTTTTGTATCATCTAGGTACGTTTGTACAGAGGAAAGATTAAATTGGAAACCATAGGTGTTCTATCTTTATCTTTAGAAAATGTCTCGTGTTTGTGCTATTTACAAGATTTGACATTGCTGCTTTTAATTTGCGCCAGTTATTTTGTGTGTGAAAGGGAGAAAATTTTGTGATCCTCCCTCTCTGGCCAAACCTAAAAATATCGGCTTCTGTGTGGTTGCACATTTTCACTGTACCATGTTTTTATGGGCTTATTTGCTTTCTACCGCAGGAGTTCTGGTGGTTGATCAACTGAAGAGGGTCTATTTTTGAATGTTTTGTCATTTTTGATACAAATATGTCTCTTTATTGCGTTGTTTGTGTTGTAGGCGTCGACCATTTTTTCTCATTTAAAAGATCAGTACGTGAAGGTTCTCAACATGTTTCATTGTTTTTGAAATGTGCTGTAGTATTTCAGCACTTGTGAAAAAATACTGTTATACAGTTCAGGCTTTTGCCGCTGTTATGCCGTACATTCATATTATTGATAACATTCTTTTGTACCCAATATGTTTATCTTTTTTTCATTTTTGATAATTTTTCAGAAGCAGCAGCATTCCGTTTGCTGAAGAGCTGAGGTGGTCCTTTCGATCACTTGGCTGCTATTCCTCAAAGGATTTCGAATCCAAACGTAAATATCTTTTATCTTTTGCTTTTATTTAACAGCAGTCTCTGCCAGCTGTGACGAGTTGATGTTTACATTCTATCAGGTTGTTTTTTTTCTCTTCTGGGCATCTCCCACAGCTTTTTTCTATTTCTGTTTATTTTACGATCAAAGCAAATGCTCCTACCAAAGTCTCCTTCATGTTAATATAAACAATAGAACATGATTTGGCACGCTTTATGTAGTCTTCCCATCACAATATCTGTCGCGCAGTAGCCACCTATCGTGGGAGTTTAGGGTTTACAAGCAGCGTTTCTCTTACTCACTTTCCAGCAAAAAGGAAAAAGATGGAAGAGCAAGCGGAGCTTTATCTGCGCAATAAAATTGAAATGCTAATATGTGAATTATGAACATTAATCAAATAAATGAGAAGGAAATGAAGATGCGATGGGAAAGATGGCAAAGAGAGCAATATAGTGCGAACGCGGAAAACAAATTTAACATATGAAGAGAAAAATTATGAGAGGAAGAAATAGAAGCATACTTTTAAGAGAACCATGAACAATAACGATGAAAGAAACATAGAGAGAAGGTTAAGAAACGAAGCCATAAAATGAAATGAAAAATAATAACCAATCTTTATGTGGTAATTGCCACTGCACCTCACCCTCTCTTACCAAGGACGACTTGCCTCTCAGTCAAGCTTTGCCTCTCTCTGCTTCATGAGCAACCTGGCAGGTTCGTTGCTACTTCTCTCAAAGCACGGCTCTACCACCTCTCTCTCAGCACAGTGATCTTCCATTTCTGAGGGGGCTTGGGGGGCGTCAGCCCCCCAATTAAGAAGCTGATGAAGAATCCCAAGGCGATTGTAAGAAGGCGCTCTCAAACGCAAGATTAGCGTAGAATTGTTCCTCAGTTTTATTATAACAGTGACATTCATTCAGGCTGGTAGAGCTGCGGTGGCCACTATATCCTCGAGCTGCGTGTACCGCTAAGGATTGTGCATTCACTAGTGGAGTCTTCAACGCTGCTGTGCCACTGAGGAGAGCAGCAGACAGGAGGAATGACATGACAGGCGCTTTCATGGAGCCTTCCTGCGCACGCTTTAACTGAGGCAACACTCAATATGAGCAGTTCCTACCGCCGCAGCTACCCAATAGACTCACCTTTGCTGTGCTCACAGCCTTCCTCACAAAATGCTCTATTCAGCTTCTGTAGTGCATTCTCAGAACATTTCAAAGTTGAATGAAGAAGGACGTCTCTCTCGTTGCAAAGCATCAGGCAAGCAACTTCACTGAGCACCAGGATGCCATTGGAAAACGTGAGTTGCATTTTCGTTAACACAGGCCTACAGAATCATGGCTCTCAGCGAAGGCTCACCTCTCTCAATATATGGAAGGATCATCTCTTTGAGGCCGGCATATAGCCGCTGCAGTCATTGCGCCTGGAGTACTGCTAAATCTGATGACATTCAATAGACATGGCGGCACACCGCACCAAAGAATGGTGAGAGGGACAATAACAATGGCTATCTCTTTCACCATGGTTGCAGCAGTGATCTCATCAATATTGTTTGTCTATCTGGTATCAAAGCTGTCCCTCACGTTTCCTTAATTCTGGCACTTCCTGCTTGGTGTACGATTCAAAGGCAAGCTGTGTAGCACTGACACTTCAAGTGGGCACTACTTCCATAAGCAAGCATGGTATCGCACGCATATTCCAGATGCGTGAGTGAGGTACCCTAAAAAGATTGTGACAGTACACTTCAAGAAGGAAAAGATCACCACAATAGGTGAAGCTGAGAAGTGTAATAGTGACAACTGATATAGCGTTCTTGAGAATGGTGACACACCGACGTTAAACCTGGAGGGCAGACGGAGTTTCGGCCTCGCCGGCTGCCCAAGAGCGTGGTTCATCCACACAGGGAGGCCGCCCCACGTGAGCCAGCTTGCATGTGACGGGATTACCCCTGCGATGCGGGGGCTGCACATTGCGTGCCTGCGGGACCTGCGCGTGATGCCGGAGGAGCTGCTTGCCCTCGACATACCGCAGGCCGTGGTGGAGCTAGTGAGGCGCCAGTCGCTGGCCCGGCACTGGAAGTGGTCCACCATCTCGAAGCGTCTGTCGGCGATGGCAGGTGCCCTGCGCGACCTTGCGCTGTACACCAACCAGACGGAGGGCGTGAACCTGCGTCAGTGCCCGGTGTGGGTGGCCGCGACGAAGCTGGTGCTGGAGGTGGACGTGGAGCACGCGCGTGCGGAGCTCGAGCGCAAGTCCCCGGAGGCGTCCCTGATGCTGCAGCTGATGTGGGTGCTTGCGGCGCGTGCGTCGGATGTGACCACGCTGCAGAGGCGGGATATCCGTCTGGCGGACAAGCCCAACGCGCAGGGTCGCTACCCGCTTGTGGTGAAGATGCGTCGCGGCAAGGGTGCCAAGCTGGGCGGGCCTTACAACGCCAGCTCGAGCCTGTCACGCACGGATGCGTCGTCCCTTGCGAAGCTGCTGACCCAGCTGCGGAGCAAGCAGGTTGTGTTCCGGCAGAGCGGGGACCTGTGCACGCTGATCCGGAGCGCTCTGCGGGAGCAGGAGCCAGGGTCCGCACTGCCGTCGGTCCGGAAGGGTGCGCTGCGCACTCTGGCGAATGGCGGCACGTCCTCGGCGACGCTGATGCGGCTGGCTGGTCACAGGCGCCTGAAGACGCTGGAGCGCTACCTCGGCTTTGGCCTCCCACCGGTCGCAGCCTCGGCAGCGGACGCGATCGCGCTGGACGGCGCCGACCCCGTGACCCTCCGACGGCGGAGAGGCTGGGCCACAAGGCCCCCAACGCTTCGGAGCTTGGCGTGAGGAACGAGGACCTGTACGTGGAGATGCAGCGGCTGAATGGTGTGGCCGAGGCGGACATTGTTGTGCTGCCCCACCACAGCAGCTAGCCACTGCATCTGAAGGTGACGACCCCTCTCAACATCGACGCCGTGCTCCCCCTGCACACCTCCCGGAGTTCGACCAAGGACTTCCTGCACGCCGCGCTGCGCTACATAGACCCCGCCATGTTCCAGTACAAGCACCTGTCCCGCACCATCAAGGCCACGAGCCTGAGCGCCGCTGATATTGCGCGCGCCGTGGAGATGGGCAAGTTTGAGGCGTGCGACCCACGCGAGGTGCGCGGTCCGCGACTTCCGAACAACGTGTACGGCGTCAACCTGTTCGCGGTGCCCGAGCTGAAGGGCCGGCGCCGGCTGATCAGCG